>JAJOOR010006564.1:0-30793 GCA_036250505.1 Solanum acaule | reverse complement strand
ATTTTGGTTATGTTGTTTTCAGTTCCGTATGGACAGAGTCGCAGTACGAATTACTTCATTATCTATATGACAATTATAAATCTCAAGGTAATTAAGTATATTAATTAAACGGAAAAGGGTCATATTTACCCTTGAACTCTTAGAAAAGGGTCATATTTACCCTTAAACTCTTAGAAAAGGGTCATATTTACCCATTGTCATACTTTTTTGATATATTTGTCCTTACCATCCAACTTAAGGTACATATTTGCCATTATACAGTTAACTTATCATGTCACCATTTTTATTAGTCTATGTGGCGCCTACATGGCTCCATGTGTATATACTTTTATTATAATAATTTTTTTTTTCTATTTTGTATTATATCTGACCCATTTAGTAAACCTGACCCAACCAATGTAAAGACCCATTAATAAAATCCGACCCATTGGTAAAATCCGACCCAACTAATGTGAAAATCCATCAGCCCTAATTTCATTAACCATTAGCCCTAATTTTATACCCATCATCTTGATGTCACAATATTAGATGAACGCTTCATACAGTGAGAAAAGGCATTCATATCTTTATTGAGAGAGGTCCAACAATATGTAAGATTTCTGTTCTTAAATCATCTCTTTAGCTTTTTTGTATGGTATTTGTTTCTGGAATCTTTCCAAAATCTGAACAAAAATTTCACAATGAATCATAACATCACAGTAAAATTCAAACTTAACGCACATTTAAGTTAAATAAATAGAACGAATAGCAAAATTCAAAAAAGGATACGCAATTTGTAGCCACGCTTAGCCATTCTGCACCGCGAATCGAAAAACTTGTCGGAAAACAAAAAAGCATAAGATTAGAGCACCTACAAAAGTCACCGTCCTTCGTCAACAGAGAGAAGAAAACTTCGATTGTGGATGACAGAGATGAGGAAGAAAGTAAGGAAGAGTGAGTGCAAAAGCTACAGAGAAAGTTAGGAATCAAATTTTGTTGAAGAAAGGTGAAAAATTAGGGCTAATGGTTAATGAAATTAGAGCTGATGGATTTTCACATTAGTTGGGTCGATTTTTATTAATGGGTCTTCACATTGGTTGGGTCAGATTTTACAAATGGGTCAGATATAATACAAAATAAAAAATAATTTTTTTATTATAATAAAAGTATATACACATGGAGCCATGTAGGCGCCACATAGACTAATAAAAATGGTGACATGATAAGTTAACTGTATAAGGGCAAATATATACCCAAAGTTGGATGGTTAGGGTAAATATATCAAAAAAGTATGACAAAGGGTAAATATAACCCTTTTCTAAGAGTTCAAGGGCAAATATGACCCTTTTCCGTTAATTAAATCTCACTTTGTTCATATTTCTATACATTTTATTTACAATATTTTATGTGTTTTAACCTCTTTATTAAACATAATTTACTTTAATTCTAAACGTAGGGTTTGAGATAGCTGCATTTCTCTATAATAAAAAAGAAACAGACAAGGCAGGATCTAAAAATACACAAAAAGCACCATCAGGGGGCCAGTTACAAATTAAAGCTGCTAGGTTTCGAGTATTCGATAAGGTTGGTTTTTTAATTTTATTGTACGCAGTATCCTTCTATCTGAATTTTTTCATTCTAATGATTCGAACTCTAAAATTTTAATTGACAATAGAAAGATATCTAGTAATATGGCTCGGAAATGCTCTAATACCAAAACAAAGTTTTATTTGATCGATCCTTGTCTGTTGAGAATATAATTAATTAATAAAATGTGCTCTTGATCATACACTTCTTTTCAACATGGTGTTAGAGAGGTCTTGAGATCGAATCTCACCATCATCTAAATCAAAAAAAATTTCCAAGTGTTTGCCCATGAAAAAAATAAAATCAGACCCGCATGTAAGTGAGCGTGTTGAGAATATAATCAAATAATAAAAATATGTTTTCTCTAAAAGATTAAGCTTTCAGATTGAGATATTAACATCCATATTTAATCTAAAGAATTATTCGTCTGCCCATCTCGAGTTATAACCAACGATTTAATAGGAAACTCAATATTGTATTTTTTTAATTCTTCTCCTAATTTTATACTAGAAATATATTTTTCTTGTATAAAAATTAGTATTGTATAGCCCAATGTTTTAAAAGGCGGGGCGTGAGGCGGGGCGTTTTACTTATAGAGCGAGACGTAAGCCTTGAGACGTGGGGCGTAAGCCCCTATGGATCTTTAAATTTTAATTTACAATATAGTATAATAATAACACAAAATTATAAAAATACATCAATAGTTTGAAATAATTACATTAAAGAAACTCATAGAAAATAAAACTTCAAACATGATTACACAAGTACAAATAATCTAACATCTTAACTTTCTAATAATAAAATAATCATTATTTCTAAAAAAAAATATCTATCATACTATACAATTTACCCTCATAAAAGAAAATAATCAATAAAACTTACTAGTATTATAATAAAAATATCACTCCATCATGAATATAAATAAAATTACTTTCAAATAGCTAAATAAAATATGATAATTTTGAGACATATGACAAAACCATGACGACCAATCATAAGTGAAAAAACAAAATTTCGCTACGCATTTTTAAAAGAAATGTTACGTAATATATAATCACCTTCACAGTGTTACGGAATAATAAAGATGCGATACTACAACTTGTTATTTGAGTTACTGTCAATCTTCTTATCTATATAGATTAAGAAATTATTAAGTTTCATTCATTTATTCAAGAATTATGAAGGTCAACAATGTTAACTAATGATTTTAATACATAATTTGTGCAAGATCTGTTAGGTGTGCCCCGAGCGTTGGACGTTGGGAGTGCTTAGGGCGTACAGTCGGACACTTAGGGCGTAAGTCTTATAGAACTAAGACCCACACTTGAGTCTCGGGGAGTTTTGCTAGAGTCCCGCCCCAGGGCGAGTCCCAACAGAGTCATTTAAAACACTGGTATAGCCATTTTCATCTCAGATCACTGAAGGTCAAAATAAAAGATCAAGAAAGAGAAAAATGAAAAAACAAATTTTAACTTTCTTTTCCTTCTCTGTGTTCAATGTTATTTCAACTAATTAGAAACACTTGAACAAGGTTAGTTGAGGAAAATTAAAAGTTATCTAGATTTGTTTCAAATGAAAAATTAACAAAGGACCTAGAAAACGTCTATACTACATATGTATATCACATTGTATATTAGTGTATATTACACGTAATTTTTCATTGAGATACACGGATATACAAAAGACAGATATGTAGTTGTCATATACATGAGGATATATACATGAGAATCTGTGGGGATATACAGACATTCAACTTAAATCCATCTCAAATCATATTCAAACACCATGAAAAATAATATTGAAGCTCCTTATAATGTTCCTAACAAAACTCAGTATCACCAATTTGTATCATTGATACAAATAAGAAGAAATCAAATAAAACTTCTCTCTTTATATATTGATGATGTGTCTAATTTCTTGATACGTGAAGTTAACTTGGAAAAGAATTTAAAATGAGATGAATTTATTTATTAAAAAAAATAAAGGGCGTAAGATATCATTATTTTTTTTAATTTTTTTTTCCTTTGATATTTAAAAATTGATCAATATGAAAAATAATGACAGGTAAGAATTCATGGTAGAAGGGCACATCCACTATTTGTACATCTAAGGTCAAAATTTGGTATAGGAGAAGCTATCACTACTGAATTCCACAAGTTTTTAGTAGATAGAAATGGAGTACCTTACAAAAGCTTTGGATTGGACACCCCATGTAATGTGATCGAGGTATGTTTTAGTTTAATTTATATACATCGCGATATTTTACATTATTAGTTAATTCTTTTAGAAAAGAGAATAAATTGACATGCATGCTTATTTTTCGAAACTGATAAATAAAAAAAATTAAAAAAAATTACTTAATAAGATAATCGACTAATAATAATAAATTGCTTGCTGGTTAACCATGTAAGTTATTTTACTTCTATTTAACTAATAATATTTTATTATATAAGCAAACAAAATTATTAATTTATTTATAATTTCGTTTGATTTTTTAAATATATGAATAACATCATATATTTAAGATACAAATATTTTGTCAAATACGTAATAGTTCTAGTCATATTATTTGGTAATTTGTTTATTTTCACTTTAAGAATTTCAAAAATATTCACATTTCAAAAAATATTTATTCTCTTTTTTAATCAAAGGCGTTAATAAAGATTTTCAAAGAAAATATTCATACTCGTTTTTTTAAAATTTCATAATAATAAATAAATATATATATATAAAGATTTTCAAAGAAAATATTCATACTCGTTTTTTTAAAATTTCATAATAATAAATATATATATATATATATATAATTTATAAGTGTAAGATTTTCTTATGTATGAGTATAAATACTTAATTACTTCTAATATTTTCTTCATTAATCAGGAAGAGGTTAAGCATTTACTCTTGGAGGATGCAGATTGACAAAGTTTAAGCATCTCACGTAGTATGGATGACACATTATTATTTACTTTGACTTTTTGGTGTTTTCTGTTTTTTACATACATATTCTCTAACAAATAGTAATAATTTATCTCTTGGAGAACACATGTTGAAAATAGGCACAATTTATGTCTGAATTAAGTTGATGATGATTTGTTTAAATTATTATTCCAGTGCTATTGGAATATGCTCGAAGTGTTAAATTTTAATTTGTTCCAACTGCTTGTGACTAATATATAAAATGTTTAGGTGCAATAAATATTTAATATAGTTATAAAATTTGCCCTTCAAAAATCTAAATATATATAAATGAATCTACATCAACATTTTACTACTGGTATTTTAATTTATTAGAGATGCAAGTTGCAAGTTATTCTTAAATATAAATGGATAATTATTGCTCACATGGAAGAAGAAAATTCAGTTTTTTTCTTTCCTGTGGTGGGTAAGTCAAAAGTGGCAAATGACATGTTGACTAGTTTGACAAGTCTTCTTACTTATAAAAAAGTGTATAACTAATTTTTTAAATTTTTTTAAAGTTATCTGATATTGATGGTGGATTGACTCGACTAATTTAGATACCCAACCCTCTGAGTAGGTCCATTACTATTGAGGAATATTGCTCTCATATAAATGTCAAAAACACATTTAAATTATATAATTTTTTTTAATTTCATATCTAAACTATTCAGAGTTTGAATTTCATATCTAAACTATCACTTTTAAGTTTAAGAAACACACATCTCTCTTTTATGTCACTCTCATCATGGTGTGTAATACACCTCTTTTATTTAAAAAAAATTGCACATCACACTCTACATGGACAAAACATTCAACCTTGACAAAAATTAAATAAATTATTAGTATTAGTTAAAATCTAAAATTAAAAAATTCTTATTCAAAAAATTATATTTATTTTATAAAATTAAATATAAAATATTTTTCTTACCCCACTCCATCACTTCCTCTCACCGCCCCCCACCCCCACCCCGACCATTATTTTTAGTTTTTTTTTTTGTTTAAATTTCTTTTATGAAAGTATTTAGTTTTTCTTACTTCATCTCCTCCCCTCCCCCCCTCAAATACTATTTTAGATATTATTTTATCTTTTTTAAAAAATAATTCTACCCACTTCACCTAACCCTCCGCTTCCAAATTTTTTTCTCATTTTGTGTTAGATATATACATATCGAAGATATTTTTTACTTGCAGCCGCAATTTTTTTTTTAATTTTTTTTTTATTTATGTTATATTCGGTACACTAGTAGATTTTTTGTCTAAAAATATATGTACAAACATATCTAACACAGAATGAGAAAAATGTAAAAAAAATAAAAATTAGGAGCGGAGGATTAAATAGGATGGGGTAGAATTTTTATTTTTTCTAGAAAAAATAATTAATATTAATAGTTTATTATTTAATTTTTGTTTATGTGGAATATTTTATCAATGTGGAATGTCATGTGTCAAGTTTTTTTCAAGGGAAAATACATAAATAAAAAAAAACCTTAACTTGGCACGAAAACTTACTTTAGTACTTATACTACACGGGTGTTTATATACCCCCCTTAACATATTTGATGTGAATTATTTTCAACCCTCCGAACACCAGCCCAGTTGAAGGCTGGGCATTGTTACACACGCGCGTTTTCATTGGTCCACGTCGCTAAGGGTTTAAAAAATATCTTACCCATTTTATATAATCCACCCGTTCCCAAAATACAACCTGACCCATTTATAAACAAATATTCCTAAATCTCTAAGCCCGATTCTCATTCTCTCAAATCTACAAGACCTAATCTCAAGATTTTTCTTTCGTTAGCGTGAAGTATTTGATCGCATTGTGTGCTACAATTTTGTTCATGAAGTAACGGCAATCTTGAAAAACTGATAAACAATCTGAAAAAACTGAAAAGTGAGGAAACAAAAATCAAAATAATAGATGAAGAAGAATAAGTTTGAATCTTACATTTTGAAGAACAATAATTCTTTAAATGGGTAATGGGTTGGATATTACCGTTGGAGGGGCAAATTTAATTTTAAAAAAATGTTAAAAGATGACTAACGCGCCGTTCTAAGCTGTAACAACACGCGCACAAGGCTGGTGTTCGGAGGGTTGAAAATAATTCACATAAAAGATGTTAAGGGGGGTATATAAACACCCGTGTAGTTTAAGTACTAAAGTAAGTTCTCGCACCAAGTTCAGGTTTTTTTTTATGTATTTTCCCTTATTTCAAATAAAAGAGAGAGTGCATTACACACACCACTGACGTGTGTTTCTTAAACTAAAAAGTGATAGTTTAGGAATGAAACTAACACTTTCAATAGTTTAGATATGAAACTAAAAAAAATGGATAGTTTAGGTGTGTTTTTAACACTTATTCTCCTCAATTATCAAGAAATTTGATACTCTAATGGCTGAGTTAAATATACAATAATTTCTACTGTTTTATTGTATCTTAAAACATCAGTCACAAATTGTGAAAACAACCTTCTACTTGAAAACACAGATCTTTTGAGGATATTTGATTATAATTGAGTGATTAATAACCATTCCGTCATCTAAAGAATAATGTTCTGAATAAATTGTAAGGTCCAGAATGTTGTAATAAATTTCTTTTTTGACACATATAAAAGTTTCATAAAAAATTACTATAGTATCTTTATATATTTACACTTAATTTGCTTTATATAAGTTTTTAATTTTTTTTATCTTACTTGACATAATAAGTTAAATAGAAATTAAGTTACATGACATAAATTTTTTTAGTGTTCTTTTAGAATATAACTGAAGTTATATCTTTAACATATATATTCTCTTCATCATATTTAGCGAAAAAATGATAAAGGTATATGTGTGAGTCTATGTATTGTGTTTTTCTTTGAAATATATACCATGCCCTCTTGGCATATGATATAATTTGTTACAATATTTATGTCATAAATTACCCTCACAATATGACATAACTTGTTATGTATTTTACAATATAACTTATGCCTGCAAGATAAGAAAGAGATTCATCATTTGACACCAATAATATGAACACACAAACTTATACTACAAAAAAAATATTTGTTATTTGAGTGTTATAATATTTGAAAACGGTCTCTCTATCTCCACGAAATAATGATAAGATCTACCTATATTCTATCCTCTTCGAATTCCACTTGTGAATTTCACTCGATATGTTATTATTGAGTGTTAAGAGATACATTAAACCAGAGATACATTAAACCATTTATTTATTATTTAAAATGATGAAAAATTTAATAAAAAATAGAAACGTACAACAAATCTGAAAAGAGAAAAAATAAACATCACCACAAAATAGAGACATTTGTGTGAATTACCACATCAATATTCCTAACAAATTTTCAATAGGTTTTAACAAAATATACTATAACTCTTTCTTTGGCGATTTCCGAAATAATAATTGTGCCAGATAAAATTAAACGAATCATAGAGCTTATTTTAATGTAATAATCAATTTAAAATTTTCAAATACAAATGTGATGAATGATTGATTATTTGGTTGGTGGAGATCAACTCAAATGTGCATGTTATATATCTTTTTTTAAAAATTTATAATTTATGGTGTGCTTTAGATTGTTTTACGCAGCTTCACAAACACGACAGAGTGGACTCCATCAACATCTTGCTAAAGCCATTCTTGAAATTTTTTGTGAGGCTCACCTATGCTTGCCAAGTAGTGTGGTGGTCTCATAATTATTTTTGCTTTCTAAACTTTTTTTCCTCTTTTATCATTTTTAATTTATTAGTATTAAGATAGTTAAAAAATAATAAAAGTTTAAATTGACCTTTATTTTTTCTAATAATATAAATATCACAAAAAAAAAATTAACGTTATAAAAAATATAAAACTAATAATCAAGTTATTGTCACTCCCTGAGCCTACACCCTGGGCGGGACTGGCACTCGAAGACCATTGCTGGCCCCAAGCGGACCCTTGGCCTGACTTACTTAACTCAGCGGAAGACAATATTCATATCTATAATGATCAATGAACTTAACTGAACTGAATAATATAATAACTGAGAATGTTTTAAAAATTAAACATTCAACTTGGCCAAAAGTGGTAACTCAAGTCTTTAACATAAGAATGATAATGCAAAGACTATTGAACTACGAACTGTCTATGAAGCCTCTAAAACAACTGAAATGGATGTTGGGAAAAACCCCACAACATCCTAATGAACTAAACTAGAAAGCGAATAAAAGAGTCCTCCGGAATGCAAGGAGGCTTACCAATAGACTCTGAATGCTCAAGCTGGATCAACGAGGCGCTGGATGTTGATCCTAGTTACCTGCATCTGCATCATAATACGATGCAGGCCAACTGGCATCAGTACATTGAATGTACGAGTATGTGAGTTGAATGCTAACATACATAGGCTTGAAAGAGATGATGAAAGAAACACTTACATTGACTCTTCTCAACTCATGAATAACTCAACTCAATATAAAGCAATAAAACACATGCGATATATATATAAAGTTTATAAAACAACTGAAAACAATCTTAGTTTGTTTAGAGATAAAAAAAATAACAAACTTAGCTTTACTCATATGAAAAGTAATATAACTTTTGTGGGAGATTCTCTAACCGACAACCATCACTATGAGCCTAAGTGATGGTACAACGTTTTACCTCACGTTGCCAAAAAGTGTCTTATACCTTGCCATCGGTATAGAACCTGAACTACTAAGTGGATCCACTAGTCTATGCTAAAAAGCACTAAGGAATCATCTAAAAAGTATGATTTTTTTTTTGCCCATGATGGCTATATGGTTTATGGGGGTTTGAGTTAATATGAACTCGCATCCCTATATCGGTGCTCAATACTACTCCCAAAACATACTTAGCTCGTATGTTTTTAAAACAACTTCTTCTCTGGTTTGAGATAATTGCTCAAACTTAGCTTAAAAGCTCTCTTGGAATTGATGTTCCCTTTTCTTGCTCAAATGTGAAAGCATTTATAAACTCTTTGGGAATACTTAGTTCCCTTATAGCTTTTTGAGAAATGAACTCAACTCTTTACTCTTTGCTTAACTTGGAACTTAAGTCTTAAAACACAATTAAAATGTTTGTTAAAGACTTTTGAAAACTTTAAAACCTTTGCTTTGACTTGCTCTTAACTTTTAAACTTGACTCTTAACCTCTCTTGACTTTGATCCTAACTTTCCTTGAATTGGAGTATGGATTCAAGGTTCATGATCTCATGTTTATGAATGATTTCATGATGTGTAGACGTACCTTAGAGTGTTGGAATCAACTTAGAAACATAGGTACATTACTAAGGAACAAGTACGAAGAGATAGATGACGAATGGGGAGAACTGACATCCCTGGCGCTCTGAGAGGCGCGGGGCGCCAACCCTCAACATTCAGAGACCAGTCTGGGGCGCATTGGCTGGCGCGGTTCCCCACCCTTTTTCCCAAAAAATTCTGACTTTTCTCCTTCATTTTTCATCTCTAAACTTCCATAGTTCTTTCCCCAAACATTTAGGATCATTAGTACCCTCCATACCCAATAGATTTAACTCAAAAAACAACTCGAAAACACGAATCAAATCAACACTAGGCATTCAACAATCAACCAACAAGAATTCAACAACGTTCTTCAAGAACTTCACTTTCTTAACATTCAAACAACTCCAATTTTGCTGAATTGAAACAAGTTTTGCATGTGGGTGAACTAAACCAACACTATGTGATCTCATATACCTTGTAGGGATCACCCCCGACGAATTCCACTCGCAAAGCTTGAACGTTCTTGGCGATTTCTTGATTTCTCTCCTCTTTTCTCTTCTTTCTTCTCCTCTCTAAGCCCTAGCGTAAATTCTAATTTTTTTATAAACTGAATAAAGTCTTGTTTTACCCCAATTAATTCCTTAAAACAAAATAGGCAAATTAGGTAAGGAAAAGACTAGTTTACCCTTCACAAATCCGGATTTGGACTTTCTTTAATCCAACAACCCAACTTCCAAAAGGCATAACTCACTCATATGATATCAAAATCGTGCAAACTCAGCGGCGTTGGAAAGATCATTCCAAGAGATTTCCAACCATATCTGGAACTACACCTAACTCATCCTGAGCTAGGAGTTATGGTCGTTTGAAGTTGATCAAAAACTCACTTTAACTTACTTAAAATTTTTCAGATTTCCTTATACTTTCCAAAAATGACTAATTCCAAATTTTAAACTTCTTTCTAGTTACGAGATGTTACAATATCTCCCTCTTGGGAACATTCGTCCTCAAATTAGATTACTCTTACTAGGTTTAGGGTGCAACATCAAACTCAAACACTCAACAAGCAAATTCAAACAAACAACATGCTCATTCATAATTTAGAGAGCACTAAGAAGTAAATTAGTACCTTGGTCTGCATTTTCTCAGGTTTCAAACAGATGTGGATATCTCTTCTTCATATCCTCTTCAGCTTCCCAAGTAGCTTCTTCAATAAATTGGTTCCTTCAAAGGACTTTGACTGACGCAACTTCCTTTGTTCTCAACTTGTGAACTTGGCGATCTAGAATCTGAATCGGAACCTCCTCATAAGATAAGTTATCCTTGATCTCAATATTTTCAGTTGATATGATCAATGAAGGATCGCCCATGCACTTCTTCAACATGAAGATGTGAAATACCGGATGAACCGCTGCTAATTCCTGTGGTAGCTCCAACTCATAAGTTACATTACCAATCCTCTTGGCTATGCGATAAGGTCCAATATAACGGGGACTAAGCTTCCCCTTCTTACCAAACTTCATAACACCCTTCATGGGTGAAACTTTCAAATATACCCAATCATCTACTTCGAACTCTAACGTCTTTCTCCTAACATCAGTGTAGGATTTCTGACAACTCTGTGCTGTTTTCAATCTCTCTTGAATTACTTTCACCTTTTCATAGATTGGTGAATTAAATCTGGTCCTATCAACCCTGCTTCACCAACTTCAAACCATCCAATAGGAGATCTGCATCTTTTCCCATAAAGAGCTTCATATGGAGCCATTTAGATGCTAGCGTGGTAACTATTGTTGTAAGCAAACTCAATGAGAGGTAGGTGATCATCCCAATTTCCTTTGAAATCAATCACACAATCCCTCAACATATCTTCTAATGTCTGAATAGTGCTCTTTGCTTGCCCATCAGTCTGATGATGAAAGGTAGTACTTAAGTTCACCTTTGAACCCAAGCCTTTCTGAAAAGATTTCCAGAACTATGCAGTAAATTGTGCACCTCTATTTGAAATAATGGAGCCTGGGACTTCATGAAGTCTTACCACCTCCTGAATATATGACTTGTCATAATCTTCTGTTGAATGGGTAGTCTTTACCTGTAAAAAGTGGGTTGATTTTGTCATTCTATCGACAATCACCCAAATAGAATCATGTTGCCTGCGAGACCTTGGTAAACCTGTGATAAAGTCCATATTAATCATCTCCCACTTCCATTCTGGAAGTTCTATAGTCTGCGCCAAACCATCGAGCCTTTGGTGCTCAACTTTCACTTGTTGGCAATTTGGACACTTAGCGACAAATTCAGCAATGCCTTTCTTCATGCCATTCCACTAATAAACCTCTCTCAAGTCACGATACATCTTTGTGGAACCCGAATGAATGGAATATCTGAAGCTATGAGCTTCCTCCATGATCCTCTTTTGGAGTCCATTCACCATAGGTACACACAGTCTACCTTGATATCTCAATACACCATCTCCCCCTTGTTCAAAAGCTAATACTTTTTTCTTTTGAACATTTGCCTTCAATTCAAGCAAAATAGGGTCTTAGTCTTGCTTCTCTTTAACTTCTGACACTAGTGATGATTCAGCCCCATTCGTCACCACTATTCCTCGTTCTGTGGAATCCATAAGTCTGACTTCCAGGCGTGCAAGTCTTTGCACATCTTTTGCTAACTCTCTCTTTTCTTCTTCAACATGAGCGGTGCTACCCATACACAACCTTCTTAAGGAATCAACAACACCATTAGCCTTACCTGGGTGGTAAAGAATACTCATGTTGTAGTCCTTGAGTAACTCTAACCACCTTTTCTGTTTGAGATTGAGTTTTTCTTGAGTGAACACATATTGAAGGCTCTTGTGATCGGTGAACACATCCACATGAACACCATACAAATAATGGTGCCATATCTTCAAAGTGAAAACTACAGCAACCAACTCTAGATCATGGGTTGGATAGTTCTTCTCATGAACTTTCAACTATCTGGAGGCATAAGCTATAACCTTGCCATTCTGCATTAAAACACAACCCAAGCCAACTCTAAATGCATCACAATACACCACAAAACCTTGAGTACCTTCTGGTAAGGTCAAAACTGGGGCAGTAGTCAACCTCTTTTTCAATTCCTGGAAGCTTTTCTCACAAGTTTCAGACCATTGAAATTTCACTGTCTTCTGAGTCAGCTTGATCAAAGGAGATGAAATTGACGAGAACCCCTCTACAAACCTTCTATAAAAGCCAACTAAACCCATAAACCACTCTGTGAGGCAAAAATGATTTGATATCATTGAAAAAGCAGTTTCCATGTGCGTCAAGCACATCTATGATTTTGGAGAAATAACTAGTAAATGAAGAAACTCCTAATATCAGCTGGAGATGTGGGTCTAGGCTAATTCTGCATTGGCTCAATTTTCTGAGTATCAAATTTAATTCCATCACCAGAATTTATGTGGCCCAAGAACGCCACAGACTCAAGCCAAAACTCACACTTAGAGAACTTGGCATACAACTCCTTATCTTTCAAAGTCTGAAGAACTATTCTGAGATGGCTAGCATGATCCTCTTCATTCCTTGAATAGATTAGTATGTCATCAATGAAGACGATAACAAACATATCTAAATAAGGTTTAAAGACTCTATTCATAAGATCCATGAATGTTGTTGGTGCACTGGTCAAACCAAAGGACATGACCAAAAACTCATAATGACTATATCTGGTTCTGAAAGTTGTCTTTGGAATATCACATTCCCTTCCTTTCAACTGATGGTAACCTGATCTGAGGTCAATTTTTGAGAAACAGGAAGCATCCTGAAGCTGATCGAAATGGTCATAAATCCTCGGAAGAGGATACTTATTCTAAATGGTAACATTTTTCAACTGACGATAGTCTATACACATCCTAAGGGAACCATCTTTCTTTCTCACAAACAAGACCGGAGCGCCCCAAGGTGAGACACTTGGTCGAATGAAACCCTTATCTAGGAGATCTTTCAACTGCTCTTTCAACTCTGCTAGTGTCATTCTATATGGCGGAATAGAGATAAGATGAGTATCTGGAATGATGTTTATGCCGAAGTCTATTTCTCTCTCAGGAGGGATTCCGGGTAGATCATCAGGGAAGACTTCTGTAAACTCTTTTACTATAGGAACTGACTGAATGAGAGGTATCTCAACACTAGAGTCATTAACTCGGACTAAGTAATAGATACAACCCTTCGAAACTAACTTTCTCGCCTTAAGGTACGAAATGAAACGACCCTTAGGAACTGTTGAACTACTACTCCACTCTATGACTAGCTCATATAGGAATTTGAAATTTGACAACTTGAGTTCTACAATCTATAGATGCATAATATGCATGAAGTCAGTCCATACCTAGAATGACATCGAAATCTACCATGTCTAACTCAACTAAATCAGCCATGGTGCTCTTGTAATTGATGGAAACGGGACAATCACGATAGACTCTTTCTGCTAGAATAGACTCTACAACAGGTGTAGAAACACAAAAGGGTTCACAAAGTTTCTTAGGAAGAACATCAAACTTATTTGCAACATAAGGGGTTACAAAAGATAAACTTTCTCCTGGGTCTAGCAAAGCACAAACATCAAAAGCAAAGACTTTGATCATACCAGTAACAACATTTGGAGAGTTCTCTTGCTCTTGACGACTGGTGATTGCATAAAGACGGTTTGTTCCTCCGCCAATACCTAAAGTAGCTCATTTAGGTGCAGCCTTGTCTGGTGGAGCAACTGATGAAGATTGGGCTCTATTGCCCTGATTGCCACTACCTTGCCTGTTCTTAGGGCACTCTTTCAGGAAGTGACCCTCTTGCCCATACTTAAAACAACCTTTCTGGCCATCACAACACTTACCTGAGTGGTTTCTACCACACCTACCACATACAGGAACCCAATTATCTCTTTGTGCCACACTACCTTGAGACTGTGTTGATCTAGCTCTGAAGTTCTGCGAATTCTGGCCATTATATTTACCTTTGTTTCTGGGTGCAGGTGCACTAGCAGATGATGGTGCAGGTCCCGTTTGCTTCTAAAAGGATGGACGATTCACACTACCCTTCTGTTGCCCAGACTCATTCCCTGTCTTCACTTTCTTATTTCTGAATTCTTCCCTGTCTCTTAGCTTCTCTTCCTCAATATGCTGCACAGAAACCATCAACCTTGATATGTCCATGTCACCTATCAACATCGATGCCCTTCCCTCTTTGCTGGAGAGACGGCCCAACCCAGCAACAAACAAGCTCATTCTACTCCCCATGTTCTTAACCATCTCTGGAGCATAACGGGATAGTTGGGTGAACTTCAACCCATATTCATGAACACTTAAAGAATCCTGCTTAAGTGTGAGGAACTCACGTACCTTGGCCTCTTTCAGTTCTCGGGGAAAGAAACACCCCAAGAAAGCCTCTTCAAAACATGCCCAACTCGCAGGTGGTGCATCCTCAGCTCTACCCCCTTTCCACTGATCAAACCAAGTCCTAGCAACATTTTTCATCTGATATGCAGCTAGCTCAACTCTCATAGTATCAGTAACATGCATCACATCGAACACCTTCTTCAGTTCCTTAATGAAGTTCTATGGATCCTCTACAGTGCTCGAACCAGTGAAACTTGGAGGGTTCATCCTCAGGAACTCACGAATCCTTGAAGTGTCAGCCTATTCTTGTCAAGCTCCTCTCTGTTTCCCAATTGGTTGGTCACAACTTGATTGAGCATCCTTATAGCCTCTCTGAACTTAATATTAGTAACTTCTCATTGCGGTTGCACTTCAGGTGCATTGGGTAACTCTTGTTCCTCAACATTGCGTCTAGTAGGATGACCTATGACTGTTCTTCGTGGAGGCATGATTATCTGAAACACGCGCAAGCACGAATTAGAAGGAAACTTTTTAGAGATAAACTCTAACGCAAGAAATAAGTATGAAAGAAGTGAATGAATTCCTAAATGTTGTAACCTCCTAATTATAGATGTGGCGCGCTTCACACCAATAACTAGGACTTTACAAACACGGCTTCATAGACTCCCTAGGACTCTTGAACGTGGCTCTGATACCAAGTTTGTCACGCCCCGAGCCTACACCCTGGGCGGGACTGGCACTCGAAGACCATTGCTGGCCCCAAGCGGACCCTTGGCCTGGCTTACTTAACTCAGCGGAAGACAATATTCATATCTATAATGATCAATGAACTTAACTGAACTGAATAATAATATAACTAAGAATGTTTTAAAAATTGAACATTCAACTTGGCCAAAAGTGGCAACTCAAGTCTTTAGCATAAGAATGATAGTGCAAAGACTACTGAACTACTAATTGTCTATGAAACCTCTAAAACAACTGAAATGAATGTTGGGAAAAACCCCACAACATCCTAATGAACTAAAATAGAAAGCGAATAAAAGAGTCCTCCGGAATACAAGGAGGCTCACCAACAGACTCTGAATGCTCAAGCTGGATTAACGAGGCACTGGATGTTGATCCTGGTTACTTGCGTCTGCATCATAATACGATGCAGGCCAACTGGCATCAGTACATTGAATGTACGAGTATGCGAGTTGGAATGCTAACATACATAGGCTTGAAAGAGATGATGAAAGAAACACTTATCTTGGCTCTTCTCAACTCATGAATAACTCAACTCAATATAAAGCAATAAAACACATGCGATATATATATAAAGCTTATAAAACAACTGCAAACGATCTTAGTTTGTTTAGAGATAAAACATTAACAAACTTAGCTTTACTCATATGAAAAGTAATATAACTTCTATGGGAGATTCTCTAACCGACAACCATCACTATGAGCCTAAGCGATGGTACAACATTTTACCTCACATTGCCAAAGACTGTCCTATACCTTGCCATCGGTATAGAACCTGAACTACTAAGTGGATCCACTAGTCTATGCTAAAAAGCACTAAGCAATCATCTAAAAAGTATGATCTTTTTTCTGCCCATGATGGCTACATGGTTTATGGGGGCTTGAGTTAATATGAACTCGCGTCCCCATATCGATGCTCAATACGACTCCCAAAATATACTTAGCTCATATGTTTTTAAAATAACTTCTTCTCTGGTTTGAGATAATTGCTCAAACTTAGCTTAAAAGCTCTCTTGGAATCGATGTTCCCTTTTCTTGCTCAAATGTGAAAGTATTTATAAACTCTTTGGGAATACTTTGTTCCCTTATAGCTTTTTGAGAAATGAACTCAACTCTTTACTCTTTGCTTAACTTGGAACTTAAGTCTTAAAACACAATTAAAATGTTTGTTAAAGACTTTTGAAAACTTTAAAAGCTTTGCTTTGACTTGCTCTTAACTTTTAAACTTGACTTTTAACCTCTCTTGACTTTGATCCTAACTTTCCCTGAATTGGATTATGGATTCAAGGTTCATGATCTCATGTTTATGAATGATTTCATGATGTGTAGACGTATCTTAGAGTGTTGGAATCAACTTAGAAACATAGGTACATTGCTAAGGAACAAGTACGAAGAGATGGGGGATGAATGGGGAGAACTGGCGTCCTTGGCGCTCTGAGAGGCGCGGGGCGCCAACCCTCAACATTCAGAGACCAGTCTGGGGCGCACTGGTTGGCGCGGCACCCCAAGGGTGAACATCAAAGACTCTTTTGGGGCGCGCTGGCTGGCGCGGCACCCTACCCTTTTTCCTAGAAAATTTCGACTTTTCTCCTTAGTTTTTCATCTCTAAACTGCCATAGTTCTTTCCCCAAACACTTACCTTGTAGGGATCACCCCCGACGAATTCCACTTGCAAAACTTGAACGTTCTTGGCGATTTCTTGATTTCTCTCCTCTTTTCTCTTCTTTCTTCTCCTCTCCAAGCCCTAACTTAAATTCTATTTTTTTTTCTAAACTGAATAAAGTCTTGTTTTACACCAATTAATTCCTAAAAACGAAATAGGCAGATTAGGTAAGGAAAAGACTAGTTTACCCTTCACAAATCCGGATTTGGACTTTCCTTAATCCAACAGCCCAACTTCCGAAAGGCATAACTCACTCATACGATATCGAAATCGCGCAAACTCAACGGTGTTGGAAAGATCATTCCAAGAGCTTTCCAACCATATCTGGAACTACACTTAACTCATTCTGAGCTAGGAGTTATGGTCGTTTGAAGTTGACCAAAAATTCACTTTAACTTGCTTAAAATTTTCCAGATTTCCTTATACTTTCCAAAAATGACTATTTCCAGATTTTATATATATTGGTATAAAAGTTTATAAACGAAGGAAATTTCAAAATAATGGAGAAATATTTTTCTTATCTCTTTCTAATAGTTTTTCTTTTATCTCATTATTAAAAAATTGATAGATGTCTCCTTTTTTATCTCTTTATAATAGTGTGATTATTAAAAAATAAATAAAATACAAATATTTAAATAATTAATAAGATATAGAGAAGTAACTTATAATGAGATAAAATAAAAACTATTATAAAGAGATAAAAATGGTCCCAAGGAAAAAAAAAAATTATCCATTATTTTGAAATGATATATTTGACTTGATTACTAATTTTCATAATTTCTGCTCTTATCTTTTATAAAACATTAACTTTTTAGAAGAATTTGACAGTTTTTTTAGAAGATAAATATAGAAGGGAGAAATGTAAAAAAGAATAGTACTAAAATAAAGTAGAAATGATGAAAGGAAAAAAATATTGAAAAGCAAAATTATTATGGACCACAACACCACTTATCAAACATAGGTGAGCCTCACACGTTAATTGTGTCTCATTCATTGTAAAAAAAATTCACCATTCTTCGGTACAATCCTCACATGGAAGAAGAAAATTCACTTTTAATTTCTTTGCCTTTGATTGGGAACTCATAATTAAGTGGACTACATAAAAATATTTTTACACATATTATAAATAAGAGTTTCTGATACATATATTGTTCTTATTAAGATTTCATGCATCTTGGTAAACATTATACTGTCAATGTTGACGACTTCATTTGGCTTTCATGCCTCAACATATTTAAATTTGGAAGAATTATCGGTTTCTTCATAGAAGTTACTAGTTGTACCATATTTTCATATTTTGCATGGTCCTATTGTTTTTGTTTACTTAAAGCATTTTCAAGCTCAAATAAAAAATCATATTTTGCATGGTCCTATTGTTTTTGTTTTCTTAAAGCATTTTCAAGCTCAAATAAAAAGTCAAAAAGGAGTTGGTGAAACTCTTTAGTCTCAATTTAGCTATTGGAGTATAACCACTATACACTATTGCTGGTTGAAAAATCAGTACAATTGAATTTATATGTGGTCAAGATAACACATCTTAGCTTAATTCGTAAGATTTGGTTACTTATTACTTTCTTTTTAGTCTGTTTCAAAAAAATGATCTTTTTTCTTTTGGTAATATTTAATTTTAACTTTTCACGTGACATGTTTAAGGTTATAAGTAAATAACATTTTGATACATTTGACATAACTTTAATTTAGAACTACAAGATTGAAAAGTCTGGTTTATTTTATTAAAATCTGTGTCAAATCAAACTAATTCATTCTTTTTGAAATGAAGGAAGTATTAGTTTAATAAATAAAAGCGAGATAATAATACTAAATTAGATGATTATACAGTTGGAAGAAGCTTTTAAACTTCGAAGATGTAGATGAGAGTTGAGTCCAGTGTTGCTAGGAGTATTTATTATACGGAAAAGGGTTAAAATTTCCCTTGAACTATGCGAAATAGACCACTTATACCCTTCGTTACATTTTGGGATAAAAAACGCTCATGTTGTTATCCTAAGAGACCACAAATACCCTCAAGAGTTAACACCCCAAATTTTTAGTGACATGGCAAGCCACGTGGGACTAATCCTTCCACCTAAGCGTTGTCAACTAGGATTCACTACAAAAGAACTAGACCTTTAGCGGCGACAACAGCCGCCACAAAATCCCGAAATATTGCCACTAAAGGTTATGAGTGATTTTCAGTGGCGCCTAAGGCTGCAACAACCATTTGCTAGTAAAACCTATTTTTTCAACAAAATAATATGATAATTAATTTTCGGTTGCAACCTAATTTTCTAAAATAAATAACTTGGACTATTAACATTGAAAACATCCAATATTATTACGAAAATCATCAAAATTACTTCTCGATTCAAATCTCCAACTACATAATACATCATTATACAGTTTATACAATTACATATGATATAAAAATAAAACATATAGTGTCTTCAAACTCCTCCTTAATCGATATCATTTTTGGTTTTTTAAAAACAATGAAAAAAAACACAAAATCAAAATTTAATGTTAAAAACCCTTTAGTGGCGATTTTCGGGATTTTGTGGCGGTTGTTGTCGCCGCTAAACGTCTAGGTCTTTTGTAGTGAATCCTAGTTGGCAACGTTTAGGTGGAAGGCTTAGTCCCACGTGGCTTGCCATGTCACTAAAAATTTGGGGTGTTAATTCTTGAGGGTATTTGTGGTCTCTTAGAACAACGGCATGGGCATTTTTTATCCCAAAATGTAACGAAGGGTAAAGTGGTCTATTTCGCATAGTTTAGGGGCAATTTTACCTTTTCTGTTTATTATATGTTACAAAGATAAGGCATCAATCAAAAGCTACACTCGATCCTTAATTAGGTATTACCTCCAATGGAGGACGATCACATGGCAATATTATTAGTGGTGTCGGCTAATATTTGTCAAATTATTCGCAGTATAACTTTTTGATATGTAATCCGTTATTAAATAAGATTAGTGACGAATTATTTTGTTTGGCTATAAAATATATCCGTCATTAATTTTTATTTTTTCAATAAAAAATAAAGAATATAAGTAGTTATATAACCAACCTAATTTGTTCAATGATTGAAATGAGGCGTAATAGTTGTTGTACTAAATATTTTCTATACAAACAAAAATCCAGAATAGTTGGACAAAAAAATTTTAGTGGACAGCATCCAAAGTTGAGACTTCCCTTTCATCACCTACTCACAAACTTTTTATCATCATATCTTAACGTATTTGCATTATAATTAGTAGTATTATCTTATTTTAGGTTATGTAGTCATTAGCAGCAGCTAATTAATGATAACTAGAATGCACACTTGAGTTTCCTCCACCAACCCCACTAACTAATAAATAAGTTTTTAGTAGTATAAAATAATAAAAAAGACCACTACTCCACTATAAATAACCATTATATATCCTAAAATCTTTTCAAACAATATCCCATTAATTACAAAACCTTCTTCATAGTCCTTTCAATATTTCCCTAGCTCTTCAAGTTTGCCCTCATTACCATGGCTTCATCTCTATCTGAAACAATAACCACCGATGCATCATCGGAAAACAACAATGTTACCATCACCGGAAAGATATACACAAGACTTCGTCTCGCTACGAAATCTGATCTGTATCATATATACCAATTATTTTACCAAATCCACGCATACCATAACAACACTCATTTATACAAAGCTACCGAGTCCTCTTTAGAGAACTTGCTCTTTAAAGAAAATCCTCTTCCACTTTTCTACGGGCCATCCGTACTTCTACTTGAAGTCTCTCCATCACCTTTTAACGAACCTAAAAATACCACAAACGAAGGGTTCAAGCCTGTCCTTACAACGTTTGACCTTAAATTCCCTGTCGTAGAAGGACAAGTTGAGGAGTTCCGGTCTAAACATGATGATAAGAGTGATGTTTACATCGCGGGATATGCTTTCTTTTACGCGAATTATTCGTGCTTTTATGATAAGCCAGGATTTTATTTTGAGAGTCTATACTTCAGGGAGAGTTATAGAAAGTTGGGAATGGGGAAATTGTTGTTTGGAACAGTTTCATCCATTGCTGCCAACAATGGGTTCGTATCGGTAGAGGGAATAGTAGCAGTTTGGAACAAGAAATCATATGATTTTTACATAAATATGGGAGTTGAAATATTTGATGAGTTTAGGTATGGCAAATTGCATGGTGAAAATCTTCAAAAGTATGCTAATGATGAGGAGAAAAATGATGGCGGAAACTGATAGTTAATTTTTTTTTTCCCCTACATATTGAAGGTGCAATTTATCATTATGTATTTGTAATTTTTTAGAAGCAGATGCTCATCATCGGTGTGTATTAAATTTGTATTTGAAAATTTTAGATTGATTATCATATATAACATCATCTCTCTGATTTATTTAATTTTACACTAAAAAAAGCACCTCCGTGCAATTTTTCGCCGAGAAGATTCAAATAAACATCCTCATTCCTCACTGTCCCACCTGCCCCTGATTAGGCGGGGGTGGCTACGATTAATTTTTTGTTTTAATAATAAAAGTACTAAACCACAAACATAAAAATACAAATCAGACCTTACCTTATTTATAGTGATGAGGTAATTATATGTATCTTTCAGATTCCGCCACTCTCCATTTCCCCCAACTTACTACTTAGATGTATGACACTTATGTTACTTAAATATTAAAGGTCAGATTAATTAGTTTTCTTAATTAAAGAAGTATACTAATTAACCATGATTAAAAAAGATATTTAAGATTCCCAACTTCAGTAAGAAAATATTCATTTTCCAATTTTTTGAGAAAAAATGGATTTACTTCAATTAAATAGCATTAAGCTTTTGATATAAAAAGAGTTCTTCTATAGTTTAACAACTTGAGTCGCGATAAATAATATATACATTTTTTTTTAAAAAAAAGTTATATCTATCTTTTGGAAAAGTTTGTCTAACTTTTAGTTTTCTTTGATATTATATGGTAAAGTGCTTTTCAATACTTTTTATTTAATATCTGAATGCTAAAAATTCTATTTTATGATTTACAATATTTTTCTTCGTAAAATAACTTATTTAAATGTTTATTTTAAATTGATAGAAATTTAGTCTATGAAGAAACTTTTTTTTTTGAATGGAAAAACTATAGATAATGAAAATGATTTGAACTATGGTGCGAAAGAATTGTGAGATAGTTTTTTTATAGCAATAATTAGATAGATTTAAATGATAATATGTATCCTTTTAATCATGATTAAGGTATTTGATTACTTAAAAATATGCACCATTGATATTTAAATAATACAAGTGTCATACATCTAAGTAGGAACTTAGAGAAAATGGAGATAAGAGAAATGAAGAGGAGCCAAATCCGTATCTTTCCTCCATTCTTAGCTAGCGTTTGGCCATAAATTTCCTAATAATTTTTGGTAAGTTAATTTTGGCTGAAGTTGTAGATAAAGTTTCATCATGTGTTTGACCATAGATTTTGAAAGGAATATCCGACTTTTTAAATAATATGATTCATACTTATAAGTTCTAAAAATATTGAAAATATCCATAAGTTTGTATTATCATTTTATAATGAAAATGTTTCGTAAAAAGTCATGCCAATATAAATTTGAAAAAAGAGGAAGAAAACAAAAGAATAATACCATTGATTTGTATACAAAAAACTACTATTACTACTTGTAATTGAAAGTGACTTCAAAGAGCGATCTCGAATAAAAATGGTATAATATATATATAACAGTATTAATTTTGTACAACAAACTAGGAATGAAATTTAGTCAAAAACTATTAATGTTGGGTATTTTTATAGAATATTAGCAATTTTAAAAATTTTAAATTCCCAAATACTAGAATTTAGCCCAAATTCTATTTTCTTTTTCTAAAACTTGAGATGTTTGTCAAATATATTTGTTAAATAACGATAAATATATATATGGTCAAACACTAATTCTCAAAAAAAAAAATCCACATATATTTATGGCCAAACAAGCTCTTAATCTTCGATTACTTCCATTTTACATTATTTTCTGAGCTAATAATAATAGAAACCTCCAAACATAGGAAACGAGCTATAGTATTTTGTTGTGCATACTCATGATCTAATCAATGTCCGTTAAAGATGCATATTATCTGTACCAAGACACCTTTTGAAACTTTTCTATTTTTTGGAATTGACATTGGGCCTTTCCGGCACAGTTTAGGTGAAAGGTCAAGAGGGGAAAAATTTTAGAGAAAATTTTCAAAACAATAATATTTTAGCTTTTAACGGGGCTCCTTAGCAATAGTTTCACTATTTATTTAAAATGTCAATATTTTAGTTTGTTAAGGGTTGAGTTATGTATTTATTTTATTTTGATTAATTTAAAAGAATACAAATAATTAATAATAGAATAGAGAAAATCATGGAACAGAAAATTTCAAAAAAGGTAAAAAAAAGTTAAAATTTAACATCAATTCTATTTTTGAAAGAGCATATGTTGCCATTTTTCTTTCTAGCGTTTTTTTTCCCTTTGTTCTTAAGAATTTCAATTTTTTTTTTTTGAAAATAATAGTTTGTATTTTATATCTCATATGAGTGGAAGTGTTGGAAAATTTCTAATGCCCTCTGTTTTGGATATTTAAATGTTTGAACTTCTTTGAATATGTATTCATCCGAAATGTATTCGAATACCTAATGATATGTATAACTAATTAAAATACAAAAATTATTGGTATTGATTTATGATGAATACAACTCTTTGGCATTTTAGTTCAAGTAAAAAATAAAGGCAGTTGTGAAGTATATACCAAAATATAAATACAAATTAGTTGTGAATCGAAATGATATTGAAAAATACAGTTGCGATGAATACATAATACATAGAATAAGTTGTATTCAAAATAAACTGTATTTATATTTCAATATCCAATTTTGTTATATTATTATTTCACTTTAAATTTGCAGAAAGTATT
This sequence comes from Solanum acaule, assembly GCA_036250505.1. NCBI lineage: Eukaryota > Viridiplantae > Streptophyta > Magnoliopsida > Solanales > Solanaceae > Solanum > Solanum acaule. The sequence continues at coordinate 6,284 of JAJOOR010006564.1, read as the reverse complement.
TTCTAGCTCAGTTTTTATTTCAAATATGAACTTATATTTCAATAACATTTTGTATATCAAACGCATAATGAATACTAATAATTTTGTATTCCCCTTCTTGTGATTTATTCGTCGCAATTTTATATATTATGTATGCATAAAAAATATATTGCTTTAGCCAAATAAAATACAAAATATGTCTTACTAAGTTTGTATTTCAAATATCAGGTTGTATTTCAGTATGATTTTGTATTTCAAACGAAAAAAATGAATACCAATAAATTTCTGATTGATTCCGTCATTGTAGACAATCAGATGCTTTCCCTAAAATCTAAAACCCTAAAAGAAACGATATTATCAAAATATATGTATTAAATATCAAACAAAATAAACATATAAATGAATTTTTAGATTCTATAAAATCTAAAAAATTAAAAGAAAATCACAAAAAAAATTGAAAAAAAATGTTTAAAATAATAAAAATTTGAAATACATAAATATTTGATGAATATCTAAACAAAATCACATAAAAATAAAAAAAAATAGACTGAAAATCCATAATATATAGAATCCGGAATATGCACCATAATCGGAAATAAATCTAAATAAATAATGAAAATTACCTTGCCAATCGAGAAATCTCTTGAATTAATAAAGAGATTTCGTTTAACAATCGAGAAAAATTCTTGAATTAAAATACATATTTTGATGAACAATTTCTGAGCACCTTGAAGAAAGAGAATCTGGAAACGTGAAAGGTAGGGGTAGAAACGTGAGAAGTGAAGAAGGAAGGTTAATGGGTATTGGTTTAATTTTTTTTCTTGTTTTAAACAGTTATTGATTTAGAATTTGGTCCAATATAGGATTGTTTTCATAAATAAAATTAATTTTAAATAATAAAATTTGAATACATATTATTTTCTAAAAATATTGTCATTCTGACATTTTAAATAAATATTTTAAAGTGTTGTTGTTTTGACTAATTATGTTAAGTATTATGACTTAATTGCTAATTTTCCCAAAATTTTAATATGGTTGAGGCCCAACCAATAATAATTGTGTGAGGCTCCATTCAATTTTTGACACTTGGATTTGTGGGCCCATTTTAACACCACACGCTCTCTCACCTTATTTTTTCCCAAACTCCCTTCTTTTCCCTCCAAAATATTTTAGCTCCTTGTTCAATCATCAAGCGAGACAAAAGTTTTTAAATTTATATGTATATAGATAAAAAAAAATTAATTCATAGCTTTTAATTAAATGATCAATAAGGGTGAAAATAAAAACTCATTCAATTTGAGATACCGTTCTTAATTATGATTTTCAGTTATATCCTTTAATTATATAGAGTCATTAATTGATGATTTTCAATTAGATATTTTAATTAGACACACTAATTAATATGTAGGTCTTACATATACTCACTCCGTTTCTTTTTAGTTGTCATGTATACTAAAAATATTTGATCCAAAATAGTTATCAATCTAAACAATCAAGAAAGAATTCATCATTTTTTTTTAACTTTGCTCAGTACGTTAATTATTCTGGAATTAACATGTCAAACAACACTCCTTATTAAGACCCAAAAGGACGAAGGAAGTATCTCTGATACATGTATTTGGAAGAGTCAAATACATATATCTAAGACTCAAAATATGGTAAGAAACGTAATACTGTAAATTAACGTGAATCTAGGTACTCTAATTAAAGTAGTGAGATTTGTACAAGTTATCCAATATTTTTTTATCATAATTTTATATATACCTTTTAAAAATATTTTAAAATATTAATTATTATAATTTATAATATCTTTTATATAATTTTTGAATATATAAATTTTATTCTTAAAAATTTAAAAATTATGTTCAAAATATAATTTTATTCGTAGAAATTTAAAAATTATGTTCAAATGCACAATCAAACTTGTTCAGTACATATTAATTTATTGGTAATGCAACTCGCATATGTAGTATATTATTATATGCCATTCTTCAATATTATATAGGGATGAAAATGGTACGATAGCTATCTAATTATTATATTGAAATTTTAATATCTGAATTTTGTTACTATTATATTTGTGATATCTGGTCGTTTGTTGGTTTCAATTTGTTTCTCATGTTTTGATTTGATTTAATAGAAAGTTAAAAAGAAAAAGTAAAAGTTATTTTTTTTGAATTTTATGGTGTTAAATAAAGATATGTCAAATATATTTAAAAATATTAATTATGCAATCCAAAATATATCATGTAGAAAATTAAAATTAAAGAGTGATAAAAAAAACCAAAGATTTTTTTTTCAAACAAGCTTAAAAAGAAAAATATGACAAACGAATTAAAATAGAAGAAGTATAATATTAAATTTCATTTTCTTTCTTTAATATTTGATACAATATTTAATATTTATATAAAGACACATATCATACTGAAGTATATATAATTGAACTTACATCTATTATATGTAAGTTTAATCGAACAAGTAATTATATTGTAAAATATTAAAATTAAACTTAAATTAAATTATTTTGATGTGAATATAATTTTAAAAAATTAAAAATCAACATCATCGAAATAAAAATTTCAATTACTTATGATGCGACCTCAGTATTTACCGCGTGGAAGAAGAAAAGTCAATTTTTCTTTAAGAAGTTACTCCGTAAGTGGCAACTGGCAACTTTGACAAAGTCCTCTCGTTAGATGAGAACTTTTACATTCATTTTTTTTTAAAAAAAAAATATCATAATATGTTTTTAAAGTAAGTAAAACTGTAAAAGTGATGAAAGAACATAAAATATAAGTATCTATTTTATGGTAAAATTATAAAAAGAAAACAGCTTAATTATTGCCATTTTAAATGATTTAGTTTAGATATATTTTTATTCTAGTTTTTTTTTACAGTATAAAATGATTACATTTGAAAGATGAGTCAACTTTAATTTACGGCTCCCACCAAAATTTAATAGGAAAAAGAAAAGAAATTTCATCAGATGCTGACCCTTTTATCTATTACGTACGTTTCAGTTGACGTCCACCAACCAAATAAACAATTATAAAAAATTTAAAGGGACAAAATTCAGCACTATATATATCTTGTTATCCTAATATCTTTTCATCATACAATAAATATCCCATTACTAAAATACTTCATCCTCGCCTTAAACAAGTATGGCTCCTGCTCTTCAACAGTCAACTCCATCTGAAGCAATAATTACCACCAACTCATCATCGGAAAACAACAACGTTACTATCACTGGAAAGATATACACAAGAGTTCGTCTTGCTACGAAATCTGATCTGTCTCATATATACCAATTGTTTTACCAAATCCATGAATATCATAAGTATACTCATTTATACAAAGCTACTGAGTCCTCCTTAGCCAATTTGCTCTTTAAAGAAAATCCTCTTCCACTTTTCTACGGGCCATCCGTACTTCTACTTGAAGTCTCTCCCACCCCTTTTAACGAACCCAAAAATATCACAAACGAAGGGTTCAAGCCTGTCCTTACAACGTTCGACCTTAAATTTCCCGTGGTGGAAGGACAGGTTGAGGAGTTCAGGTCCAAATATGATGATAAGAGTGATGTTTACATCGCGGGATATGCTTTCTTTTACGCTAATTATTCATGCTTTTATGACAAGCCAGGATTCTATTTTGAGAGTCTTTACTTCAGGGAGAGTTATAGAAAGTTGGGAATGGGGAGTTTGTTGTTTGGGACAGTTGCATCTATTGCTGCAAACAATGGGTTCGTATCGGTAGAGGGAATAGTAGCAGTTTGGAATAAGAAGTCATATGATTTTTACATAAATATGGGAGTTGAAATTTTTGATGAGTTTAGGTATGGCAAATTGCATGGTCAAAATCTTCAAAAGTATGCTGATGATAAGGAGAAAAATGATGGAGGAAACTGATAGTTAATTTTTTTTTTCCCCCTACATAGTGAGGGTGCAATTTATCATAATATATTTGTAATTTTTTAGAAGCAGATGCTCATCATCAGTGTGTATTAAATTTGTATTTGAAAATTTTAGATTGATTATCATAAAAATACAAATCAGAAGACTTGGACCTTACCTTACTTATAGCGATGAGGTAATTTATATGTATGTTTCCTCCATTCTTACCTTACATAAATTTCCTAATAATTTTTGGTTAGTTAATTTTGGCTGAAGTTTTGGATAAAGTTTCATGACCATAGATTTTGAAAGAAATATCTGATTTTTTAAATTATATGATTTATATTCATATGTTTTAAAAATTATTAAAAATACCCATAAGTTTGTGTTAGTATCATTTTATAATGAAAATGTTTTATGAAAAGTCATGCCAACAAACATAATTAATATGAATTTGAAAAAAGAGGAAGAAAATAAAAGAAAAATATCATTGATTGTATACCGAAAACTACTATTATTACTTGTAAATGGAAGTGACTTCAAAGAGCGACCTCGGATAAAATTGTATAAAATATGTATATAACGGTATAATTTTTTTTTACAACAAACTAGGAATGAAATTTAGCCCAAAACTATAAATATTGGGTATTTTTATAGAATATAAAAGTTTGGGATAATTTTTTCAAAAAAAATATTCTCAAATACTAGAATTTGGCCCAAATTCTATTTTCTTTTTCTAAAATTTGAGATGTTTGTCAAATATATTTGTTAAGTAACAATAAATATATGATCAAACACTAATTCTCGAATTTTTTTCCACATATATTTATGGCGGAACAAGCTCTTAATCTTCGATTACTTCCATTCACATTATTTTCTGAGCTAATAATAATGGAAACCTCCAAACATAGGAAAAGAACTATAGTATTTTGTTGCGCATACTCATGATCTAATCAATGTCCGTTAAAGATGCAGATTTATCAGTACCAAGACACCTTTTGAAGCTTTACTATTTTTTGCAACCGAGAAGGTTTAAAAATATCTTCATCCACTTATTGGGCTAAAAATACTCTTCAATCAATTTTTTCAGTCCATTATTACCCTTTAAACTAACAGTCTTATATTTTTTAATTATTATTATTATTAATTATTACATGACGTCTTTTTATTGGATAAAATTTAATTCCAACCCACCACTTTTTCCTATCCCACCCGACCAATATTGACAATTCTTGACCCAAACCCAAATACAAGATCCATTAAAAATAAAATTTTCACTTATTTATGATGCCACACGTGGAAGGAGAAAAGAAAAGTCAATTTTTCTTTAAGAAGTTACTCCGTAAGTGGCAACTGGCAACTTTGACAAAGTCCTCTCGTTAGATGAGAACTTTTACTTCCATTTTTAAAAAATAAGAAATATCATAATATGTTTTTAACGTGATGGAAAGCATAAAATATAACTATCAATTTTATGGTACAATAATAAAAAGAAAACAACTTATTTCCATTTCAAATGATTTAGTTTAGATATATTTTTATTCAGGTTCTTTTTTTACAGTATAAAATGATTACATTTGAAAGATGAGTCAACTTTAATTTACGGCTCCCACCAAATTTTTATAGGAAAAAGAAAAGAAATTTCATCAGATGCAACTTGCTTGACCCTAACGCACGTTTCAGTTGACGTCCACCAACCAAATAAACAATTACAAAAATAAATTTAAAGGGACCAAATTCTCCACTATAAATAACTTGTTATCCTAATATCTTTTCATACAATATCCCATTACAAAAAAACTTCATCCTACTCCTTTCAATAATACTATCTCTTTTGCCTTAAACAACTATGGCTCCTGCTCTTCAACAGTCAACTCCATCTGAAGCAATAATTACCACCAACTCATCATCGGAAAACAACAACGTTACCATCACTGGGAAGATATACACAAGAGTTCGTCTTGCTACGAAATCTGATCTGTCTCATATATACCAATTGTTTTACCAAATCCATGAATATCATAAGTATACTCATTTATACAAAGCTACTGAGTCCTCCTTAGCCAATTTGCTCTTTAAAGAAAATCCTCTTCCACTTTTCTACGGACCATCCGTACTTCTACTCGAAGTCTCTCCCACCCCTTTTAACGAACCTAAAAATACCACAGACGAAGGGTTCAAGCCTGTCCTTACAACGTTTGACCTTAAATTCCCTGTGGTAGAAGGACAAGTTGAGGAGTTCAGTTCCAAATATGATGATAAGAGTGATGCTTACATTGCGGGATATGCTTTCTTTTACGCAAATTATTCATGCTTCAATGACAAACCAGGATTCTATTTTGAGAGTCTTTACTTCAGAGAGAGTTATAGAAAGTTGGGAATGGGGAAATTGTTGTTTGGAACAGTTTC
>JAJOOR010006563.1:0-26214 GCA_036250505.1 Solanum acaule | reverse complement strand
TCATATACCACAACTAATAATATTAGCATCCGAATGGATGTAATTCTAGTTACTGACGAGTATATATCGACAAGATCAAGACCTTGTTTTTGTCTAAAGCCTTTGACAAAAAGTCTTCCTTTATATTTGTCAACAGTTCCATCGACTTTTATTTTCCTTCTGAAGATTCACTTTGAACCCAAAGGTTTATTTTCTGGAAAAAGATCAATTAACTTTCAATATGGTTGCTCAAGATTGCATCAATCTCACTATTGACACCATCTTTCCAAAAGGATGAGTCTACATAAGACACAAGAAATGTTACAAAATTATATTCGAAGGAAGTAGATGTCCTTTGACATTTACTACGCCTCTGATTCTCTTTATTAAGTACATTTTCTTTTTTTCTTTCCAAGGTCTTTTAGACCCTTCACTAGACTACTCAAGTCTAATCATAGGCCCTATTTTGATCATTTTAGGAATAGGAACTTGGATTTTGGCAAGATACCCCCAAACTTTGAAATATTTCAAGTTGGATTTCCTTCTTTTCCATTTCTTATATGGAATATATTGTGTCGTGAACAAATACAATTTCTTTCTTTCTGAAAAGACAAAAAAAATTGTTGTTCCCTTTTGCAGTAAGGGTAGTTCCTCCATACAAGTTTTGTTGTAAACCTTAACTTATAAGTAATGCAACTAGGGGTGTGCAAAAACCGAACCGACCGATAAATCAAACCGATAAAAGTGTTATTGGTTTATTGTTATTGGGTTATTAGGTTAACGGGTTTTTAATGGTTTTATAAAAAAAAAATATTGGGTTATCGGTTCGATATTGGTTTTTAATATTGAGTTATTGGATAAATCGATAACCCATTAAGACTAGTAATTTACTACTTTTACTTGTACATAAATATTATATAGTAATCTCAATACCCTAGTAGTTACTATCTTTGTCCTTTAGCCTTCAATTCACACTTCACAATGACTTTGAGTTCACAATTTCACATTATAAAGAATGTTAAAAATCTAAAATAAGAACCTTATTCCTCTTAATTTTTGTATATATATTTGTTATTATTGTTTCTATTTTATGAGCATTTGTAAAGTTACATTATTGTGTCTTCACATCAAATTTATTAGAAAAATCATATATTTATTTTATAAGTATTTTCTTATTGGTTAAACCAAAAATCGAACCATTAAGCACCAAAACCGATAAATTGAAAATCAATAAAAAATATCTTATTGGTTTGGTTATTGGTTTAACATATTTAAAAACTGAAAACCGATAAATCGAACCGATAATACATAAAACAGAATCGAACCGACCGATGCACACCCCTAAATGCAACCATCATTTCTTCAAAGTTCGATTCATTTTTTTTCCATTCTGCAATACCATTACATTTAGGTGAATAGGACAATAGTTTGATGGATAAATTCATTTTCCAAACATATTTCTGCAAAAGGAGATTTATATTCTCCATCCCTATCACTTCTTATCTTTTTCCCAACTGATTTTCAACTTCAATATTATATTGTCTAGACATTTCTATTGTTTCATCCTTACCATTCAACAAATAGACATAGTCGTTTCTAATGCAATTGTCAATGAAAGTTATGAGATACTTTTTTCCACCCCGAGATGATGTTGACTTCATATCACAAATGTCAGTGTAAATCAAATCTAAGGGATTAGAATTCCTTTCAACAGATTTGTAAAAATGCTCAGCATACTTAGATTCCACACAAACTTGACATTTTTATTTATTGCACTCAAAGTTAGATAAAACTTCTAAGTTGATCAGTTTTCCTTACAAGGTTTTGTAACTGACTTGTCCCAAGTGCTCATGTCACAAACAGTTTGACTCAAACAAGTAAGAACAAATAAAAATATTAAGTTTGAAAATCTCTCCGCGAGGTAGCTTTTTCTCACAAATATTTGTTACTATTTCTTACAATTTGTGTGATACAAACATTGTTTAGAGTCATCACCTTGTCAAATGTCCTTTTCGGAAGGACCTTTTCATAACTTTCAATTTGATTGTTATAGAACTACCCATGAACAAAGTTTCATCGGGTCCAATAAAGGCAATATAGTCCAAATGCTTCTTTTACAAAACAGGACAAATGACTATTCACCAATATTCACGTCTATACAAATAGTTATATTTAATAGACATATCTTTTCATGAAAAATTACAACATTTTAAGTGACATTTTTTCATAAAAGAACTCAACCATTTTGAATAAGTATACATATAATTTGGTAGTTTCATACTAGTCATACCATATACTAGTAAAAGAGAAACTCAACGACCACAATATCAAATATACTTCAAGAATTTTGTGGGTCTAACGTAATACAAAAGTATCATCGAATTTCATATCTTGTGCTTCAAATTTAAATTAGACACTAAGTCTAATTTTATCTTTGTCATAAGCAAAGAACCCCCCATATTTTAAATATGATCTCAAAAATATTTTTCAAATAGTTGAAAATAATTTTTCCACATATTTTCTCAGACTATCAATGGCAGCATGAAACCTCTTTTGGAAATATTATTCTACGAAAGAATTATAGTGATTCAATTCTCTTTGACAATCTTTACATAGTGTCAAAGTTCATTTCATAGAGGCACCTATTAAAGACACAAAATCACACACTTTAAGTCACTGGTCTTTTTCCTATCACAATTAGACCTACCACTTTGTATTTAGAATACTAATAATAAAGACAAAAACTTTTGTACAATTTTTTTCTATTTAACAGTGAAGTTTATAGAAAACAAAAAGTACAGCACTGACTTATTAGGGGTTTCATATTCTTCAAATTAATTGCATAGTCTTATTTATCCAGAGTAGAAAACTACAAAAGTTTTTACTCTACAAAAATCAGAGACAAACAAATTCACAAGGAGTATAAAACTATAAAAAAAAAATCTCCAAACAAAATAAAACATATTCTTAGATTATCACATAAAAATGTTTTTCTTTTCAAATAGCCTTCCAACTATAACATTTTGACATACTATTTTATCAAACAAAAATATGCATCTCTCATTCTGCAAACTAAAGAATTTTAAAGGCAACACTATTTGCCAAGGAAAATTCATTCTAAAACATATGGTTTGCTGATCTTTTTCCAAAGATACACATGATAAATATCAAAAGAATTAACTTTTAGAAACTATTTTCCTCATTAGATAAATAATAAGAAGGTTAACTGGTGTAATCTTTAATCGGAATACCACCAAATTTTCTAGTACATTCTCAATTCGATCTTGCTGAACAAGACACCGAATTCTGAAGAAGTAGTGCATTAATCTTCTACTTCAATGATCTGTTTTCTTCAATCAGTAGAATGCAAGAAATACCAACAGTATACTAATTTCCTTAAGATTGTTCTTCATCTTATATTCCTAAGATACTTAGAACAAAACTTTAAATAACTTGGTAAGAAACAACAAAGTTTAAAGAGTATTTTCAAACTAGAAAATTAAAACTAGTAGAGAAAATAGAATCATAAACAGATTAGAAACAATATAAAAATATTTTTCTCAAAGAAAGAAAATCGAGCCCACTGAATGCACAGTGTCTCCTTAAGGAAATTATTCCCCTCAAGTACCCGAGGTTAATGGAATATATCCTCTCAGGATAAAACGATCTTACTCACCGGTGTATCGGTACCTAAAATCACGGTGTCAGTGAACCACTCAACGGCAGTAAAGTACACTTAGAATACTAGATTTAGTAGTAGAAGAAGTCCAGAAAAATTAGTTCTATTAAAATGAGAGGAAATCCCTTAATTTATAGAAAACAAAGGGTAGTGTGAAAAGGTTTTTATTATGCCTTACCGGAAAGGTCACAACCCTTTGGAAAAGTCACAATCTTTCGAAAAGGTCACAACTTTTCATAAAAGTCGCAACTCTTCATAAAAGTCGCAACTTTTCATAAAAGTCACAACTCTTTATAAAAGTCGCAACTTTTCATTTTCCATTCACACATTTTTAAAACCCGAATCAGAATTATTTGGGTCAATGAATATTGAATACCATAAAATTATTATATGAAAAAAAGATTGGATGACAACGCCTCTGAACAGGTTTTTTTTACTCGTTCTCTTCTAATTATAAGGTTATTATAAGTCAATTAACCTGTTTAAAGAAAGTTGAATACAAATGTGATACAGAATAATTAGCTTCTTCAATGAGTTATTTGTTAAATGGTCATCAATTTGTTAGCCTCTTAAACATAAAATAAAACCAGGAATTTTTGGGGATATTATGAGATTAAATAAAGTAAAAAATGTGAGCTAGCTACCAAGCTTGCTTTGATAGGAAAACTAAACAAACTTTTAAAATTATCTCTAAGTCGGTTTGCGTGTATCAATTAATACAAGTGAAGCAAAGCATCAAGAATCATTAGAGTTCAAATTGTAATTGATCTCGAGAAGTTATTAAATGAGCAAAAACAAAAGCCACCACTCAAAATAATTGTGTTAAAAAAAAGGATAAAAAGTTAAATGCACCAACTGTGTCAATGCAAGAAAATGTCATAAAGGTTTACGGGTTGGGATGGTACTTTTCCATGGATAAGCGAATTGTGTTCGAGTGATAGTTGATGAAATATCTAACTCATTCACGTTCTGTTGAAATTTGATTTGTCGATGATAAAAGATTTTTGACGACTTTTTTGTCGGAAATGTTCTAGCAATTTGTTTTTCATATCTTCGAAAATATCAATTAATGTTTGTACAAAAAATTACATATAATTATCTTTCCAAGTGCTCTGATAATATAAAAAAAAAGAGTAAGTTATCAATGCATAAATCCTGTAAGCGCATCGAGTGGGAGTATGTCAAAATCATAAGACGTTTATACTACACTCTCAAACAATCGCTCATTATCTAACGAGTTCCTCTCTATTTAACGAATGCTCATTATCACGAATTCAAATCTTAATTATCTCCTAAATTCTAACAAGAGATCCCTTCTAACAACCTCTCCTAATCCGTCTACTATTATTTGTTAAAAAGAAAAAAGAAGCCCAGTGGACTAGGATTGCTTTACATACGGGCTACGGCTTCAAGAATGTGCATCTTACATAAATCTCACTACTCTAGATTCTATTTTTAGAATTTTTGATAGTTCGTAATATTACTACTTTTTATATCATATTTTGGCCCCGAGATATATGCATCATTAATGGCGAGATACATATATCCAATAGTTTTTAAAGTCGAAATACACAATTTATTAATTTGAATTAAAGGGGTGTAACTTATTTCCTTAATTAAATAATTAATTTTTGACTAATTAACAACCCAACAAATTTACAGGATTCTTGATATCAACTCTAACAAGTTTTCCTAAAATAATGAAATCATAAACCCAAGTAATTTTGTATGTATTCTTCATCCTTTTCATCAGTTCCTTCCTTTGTATCTGAAAGTTTCGAGTTTTTTTCCCCAAATGGTCAATCACAGTATTGTTGAGGCATTTCCTTACAATTGTCTGCCTAAATCCTACGCCAACTTCTAAAAGGTGGATGGTGCATCTCGCCATTAATGATAAATATATATCTCGAGTATGTATCTTGCAGCCTAATTTGTAAAAGTTTATTCAATTGAACTTTCTGATAATTGAACACCATTATAAGTACATTTAATCTGCATTTCTCTATTCCATTCCTGCAAATCTTCCGACCATTCAGGAAGTTGCAAGAATAACATAAGCCCAAGATTTTTGGCTATTATCAATGAAGGTAATAAAATATATTTTTGAAGAATTGATTGAGTTATTAACATGTAACCTCTTATTATTTGTGCAAAAGGAATGTTATCTCAGGCTTCTTCGATTGTTATCCGTGCTTGTTCCTTTCTTTTGTTATCCTCTTTTTTGTCCTTTTCTTTTTTCTCTTCTCTTTTTGTCTGTTCTTCTCTAGACTCTAGAATCTTGAATTCTCCCTCTTTACCTGTTCAATTTCGAAAAATTGGTTTAATTAGTGTATCTCAGTTTTAAAATTTTTTGGATACATGTATCTCGCAACCTAATTTGTAAAAGTTTACACAATCAAACTTTAGAGAAATACGAACTTTAGAAAAATGTGTATCTAGTATTAATTTGATGTATCAAATATCAATTTCATACATTATATCCAAAAACATGTACTTCGAATACATTGTCAGCAGATACATAAATCCAAAAACATGGATCTCGTACTTCTCTTTCTTCTAGTCAAATTTCTCACTCATCTTTGCTTGCTGGTAATACAAAACTATCAAGTAATGATTAGCGATATTGAAGTCGAAGAGATGATCGACGGTGATTTTTGCATCATATATGTATATCCTCATAGATGGCAAAAGCAGTTCCACGTGTATCCTTAGTTGTGCTGATACGAATATGCCTAATAACACCGTACTTATCGAAGATATAGTACATCTCCTCGCTCGTGTTGTTGAACGGAAGGTTTCGAACGTATAATATCTTGTTAACCTTCGGCAGTAGCTGGGTATTACCCTTTCGGAGACATAACAACGCCATAGTTTCACCGGAATAAGAGAGAAAAAGTTTAGCCTTTTTTACTTAATAGTTTCGCCGGAAGATGAGCAAGAATCAGTTTTGATATTAAGAGGATGAAGGAAGGAAGGAAGAGAAATGATGGAGCACGTGAGGGATTAGAGATATTGTTGGAGTAGAGGATTGACAGAGAAAAACAATTGATGAGAGAGAAAAATTATTAATTGCAATTGGACCATTAATTTTGGTGTTTAAGGCCTCATTTTTTTTTCACTTAACGGAGGTCTGAATCTTAATCATTCAGATTCAGTCCATTAAGTGTGTTTGATTTTTAGGTCTAAATCTGCCCATTAAGTCCATTTGTTTCTTTTTTTCAAAAAGCCTTTTAATAAATCTGCAAAGGTCTGAACGGATCAGATCTATAGGAGAGTCTTAACAACATTCAAACGTATTTAATAAGTTATAAAATAATACAGTATCGCCTCTCTCAGTCTTTGCATAACTTTTGCTCTCATGGGTACAAACTTTCTTCCTTTCTTTTTCAATCAAACACCAATTTTTTCCTCTTGAACATGTAGGTTTTCATAATCTTTACAAGTATTTTTTTTATAATAAAAATTTTATTAGAGTGTATTGATGTTTGTCATGAACACTTATTGCAATAATATTTTAGTGTATTGATGTTGATCAAGGTTTTTGAGTGAAAAAATACTATCCATAATTAAAAATAATAACCATGTATACATATTTGAGGTCTCTTATTAGAATTTTGTCTTAGGTCAATAATTTTATTGAGACTCTTTGATAATCAAACCTATTTGTGAGATAACACTAATATATTATTGTTGTTGAACTGGTTGGTGACAAAAATAATGAATCTCTTAATAATTTTTTCATCTCAATCTTCAGTTTCAGCTAGAAAAAAAAGTTTGGGGAAGAAAAGAAAAACTTATTCGTCTCAATTGAAAATTGATGAGAAGATGATTACTGCTTTAGAGTTATTGATTAAAAAAATAGTGCACCCACATTTGAAGAATATATGGAAAAATTAGATGGACTTGGATGAGAATAGTCATTATACAATACATGTGTTATGAGAAAGTGACAGCTACAAAAAAACATGAATGACGTTAGAGGTTCACAAGTTAGAAAATTAGATTAAGGTTATTGGAAAAAATATATGAATTCTTTAGTTTTTCTAATTAGCTAAAATGTATGTTAGGCGCTGATAATGTGATACCTTATTTATATTTTTAACTAGTATCTATCATACTTATTGAACTGTTTGATATTATATTGTGCCCGTAAAAAAAAAATTGTGATTATTTTTTTATGTTTTGTTGGATGATTGTGATGTTTTTTTTAATCAAAAAGTAATTTTTTTTGTTGAAATGAAATTTTTATAAGTTTATTAATATGTTTGATTTATATGCACATTCAGATATTGAAAACAAATAATCTTAATCATTCAGAGTTCATATTTAAAGACCACATCTAAATATTCAGATGTGTATTCAGATCTAGACACTTAAATCTTAATGCAAATCTTAATATTCAGATGTGTATTCAGATTCAAATCTCTTAATCTTATGAAAACAAATGAGGCCTAAATGTAAAGATAATTAATCAATCATAGTTTTAAGAGATTTGTTTACCTAATTGTATCTTTTAAAATATATGATATACAATATTAAAAGTAGTAATATATGTAATTGTTTAAAAGTAGAGGTAAATTTAGTATATACGGTAGGTATGTATGTCTGGTTAAGTAGTTTTCCCTTTAATGGGGTATAATGGGCCCAGTCTATTTTCAACAAACAAATAAAACCACAGAATCAAAAAGCCCAGGCCCAATCGACAGCCCATAACTTATAATCGACCTCATGAAGCGAATTGGCACCAAAAGGCACTGCATTTTCCCGCCTAAGATGTCCAATATAAAGGGCCCAGTCCATTTTCAGGCCCAATCGAAAGCCCATAACTTTCAAGATACCCAATATAATGGGCCCAGTCCAATTTCGGCAAACAATAGGACCACAGAATCAAAAAGCCCAGGCCCAATCTAAAGCCCATAACTTACTCGACCTCATTAAGCGAATTGGCGCGAAAAGGCATTGCATTTTCCCGCCAAAGATATCCATCACATTTACATTGAAGCCTCCCGCCACAGATCAGGCCCTAACAATTTCTTTCTTCAATCCCAATCTGCAATCCTTACAGCTACATCCGAGAAAGTTCCGGCGAACGGAGGATGGCTTCCGACTCATCTCCGGTCAACGCACGCGGTGGTAAGTGCACTGCATCTCTTTTGTCATCTGCTCGTATGTTTAGTATTTTTCTAAGTAGAAGTTTCTTAGAAAGAATTTGAAATGTACAGGTCCATCTACACCAGATGATTCCATTTCAAGTCCAATTGGCAACACTTACTCTTCTCCCGGCGACTCTGCTCGCCGAAAGCGTGGCCGCCGCTCGGCCTCATCGACACCAGTAGCACCGTCAAGTCGGCGATTCATAACTCCTGAGGCTACACCAACACCGTCGAGTACTAATCCTCGCCGAGGCGGAAGAAGAGCATCCTCCAACACCCCTACTGGTGCCGCGACTCCATCCTATGCCTCTGATGTTCCGCCTTCCTCAGAAGGCGGGGAAGGTGATGATGGCGATGATACCCCACCTATGTATGTGTGGGGAACAAACATCAGCGTGCAAGATGTAAACGCTGCAATTCTTAGGTTTTTGAGGAATTTCCGGGAGGATCCTTCTCAAACTGAGGGGAAATACATGAGGGCAGTTCATAATGTAATTGAAATGGAAGGCGACTCACTCGATGTTGATGCGCATGATGTGTTCGACTATGATGGTGATTTGTATACCAAAATGGTCAGATTCCCACTTGAGGTTCTAGCAATTTTTGATATTGTCTTAATGGACATGGTTAGCAGAATTAACCCACTCTTTGAGAAGCACATACAAGCTAGAATTTTCAATCTTAAGACGTCCACTTCAATGAGAAATCTCAATCCATCTGGTTAGTTGCATTCTAGTATGATATATTTTTCTCTTCAGGATGTATGATGATACCTGGAGCTATATTAATTTGTATTCTCTTCTGTCAGATATTGAGAAGATGGTGTCACTCAAAGGGATGATTATCCGTTGTAGTGCAATTATTCCAGAGATAAGAGAAGCAATATTTAGATGTCTTGTTTGTGGATATTACTCTGACCCAATTGTTGTAGACAGAGGTTAGTTGACTAGGTGGAATTGATTACCTTTTGTCCTTTATAAATTCTGGTCTCTATGTGCTAATACTTGACAGTTATCAGGAAGAATTAGTGAGCCGACAATATGCGGCAAGCAAGAATGTCTGGCAAGGAACTCAATGACTCTGGTTCACAATAGATGCAGGTAAACATGACTACCTTTATATCCTGATTGATCCTACTTGTATAAGGTTGATCATACTTGTATATAAGGTGGTGATTGATTTTTTGGTCCTTATTTGATTAGCTGAAGCCAATATTTGAAAATTTATTCCCATCTCTCCTTAATCGAGGAGCTTAATTGAGGAGCTGAAGTAGTTGAACTTGTTCTCAGTAATACTCAATTATCCACAAAGTTTGAGTAGTTATTTATATACACTTGGTATAACAGAGTTTTTATCTGTTGTTTGTGTCCCACGCCACAAAAATTACTACTTGTGATTTCTGATGAGCAATTTATTTAATTTGTTCTCTAGTGCTGAAAGAGGCATACGTGTTGGTTGATGTAACAAATTTGTTGCTAATTATTATTGAAAGATAGAAGCATTACACTTGGATCCTGGGAATAGTGCAGGAGGAGAGATTGACTTCCAAACTACAACACCATGTCCAATTAAGATCTACCAACTATTTCTGATGATTCCTTATCACCAATTCATGGCAGTGATTGATGACCTTTCACACTTTATTGTCCTCTACACCTTCAACATATCTCAGCTTGATTTGAGGCATCTAGCTTGACATCCTTGCACTTTAGTCCAAGGGATTTAGACTTTTGATCTAGTTGTTGTGATTACTAGTTTGATTGCATTTACCCTGAATGTTGACTAACCTTATTATTAGCCTTCAGCATTTTAAGTGAGATTTCCTTTATATATATGTTTTCCCATACACTCAATTTATTGCAATTTTATTCAACTTGGTCTTCGTCGACACAGGTTTGCTGATAAACAAATTGTGAGAGTTCAAGAAACACCAGATGAGATCCCTGAGGGAGGAACACCTCACACGGTAAGCTTGTTGATGCATGACAAGCTGGTGGATGTGGGGAAGCCAGGTGACAGAGTTGAAGTAAGATTTCATGTCATATATTGTTTCTTGTTGATTGTGTTTATAAGTCCAACATTCAGTTCCTGTTTTTTGATGTTAAATACTTCAATGGTTATTTTGGTTGGTTAGGTCACTGGAATTTATAGGGCTATGAGTGTCAGAATCGGGTCAGCACATAGGACTGTAAAATCATTGTTCAAGGTAAGTCTCCCTATGCGGTTGCTTAGAGTAGTTTGAAAATTAGGCAGTCCGCCAATCTAAAAACCCATCACATATTCAAATTAGACTCTATCAATATGCAGAAACTGATTGGACATCTTTTTATTCCAGACTTACATTGATTGTCTTCATCTTAAGAAGACTGACAAGTCAAGAATGCATGCAGAGGATCCAATGGAAATTGAAAATGGTGTTGTTGGAAATGATGAGCCTCTTGATCATGAAGAAAAGGTTACTCTTATTCAACCTTCTTCTTGGAGGATAAGAGTGATCCAAGTTTTGTTAATGAAAGGTTGTTTATGAAATGACAGGTGGAGAAATTAAAAGAACTATCTAAACAGCCTGATATCTATGAAAGGCTGACCAAGTCCTTGGCACCAAACATATGGGAGTTGGATGATGTAAAGAAAGGCCTTCTTTGCCAGGTACCACAACAGTCCACCTTTTGTGCTCTGATTGCTTGTACTTTTAATTGAACATAATTTATTTTATTTTTCCCTAAATATTTATCTTGATACTGATGGTTAAATTGGGTTTGAGGCGTAGTTTTATATTGATTGTTAAGTGCTCTCCATGTAGCTCTTTGGCGGAAATGCATTGACCTTGCCGTCTGGGGCAAGCTTCCGTGGTGATATCAACATTCTTCTTGTTGGTGATCCGGGGACCAGCAAATCACAACTGCTCCAGTATATTCACAAACTGTCTCCTCGTGGTATATACACAAGTGGACGAGGAAGTTCAGCTGTGGGGTTGACTGCTTATGTAGCCAAAGATCCCGAGACTGGTGAAACTGTATGATAACTGCTTATTGCTCTTTTGATTGGACTTTTGACAACATTAATTTGCAACTGCCAAAATTTGATTCAACAATTTACTTCACAGGTCCTTGAGAGTGGTGCCCTGGTCCTGAGTGACAGAGGGATCTGCTGTATCGATGAGTTTGACAAAATGTCTGATAGTGCCAGGAGCATGTTACATGAGGTGAGACTCCAAGCTCCTATTTCTTCCTAAATATTTAAGCATATTTTGATTTAAAAGATCAAAATAACAGTATATGCCATCATAGCAAGTTAAAATGTTTTTTAATCATCTTTTTCGTTGATTTCTCTTTAGGTGATGGAGCAACAAACTGTTTCAATTGCAAAGGCTGGAATTATCGCTTCGCTTAATGCTAGGACTTCAGTATTGGCATGTGCAAATCCAATTGGCTCCCGTTACAATCCCCGATTATCTGTCATTGATAATATACACCTTCCACCTACCCTGCTGTCTAGGTATAATTGTGCAAAAACTGCTAACATGCAGTAGTTTGATTTCTCATCTGTTTCTTTTAGCATAATGCTGCTGGCTGTTGATCTACATCCAGAATTAAATACCAGCCACTTGGTGCTTGAACTGGTGGCATCTCTGACTAATCTTTGTGTGTTTTCCAGATTTGATTTGATATATTTAATTCTAGACAAAGCGGATGAGCAGACCGACAGGCGCCTTGCAAAGCACATAGTTGCTTTACACTTTGAGAATCCTGAGGTTGGTTGATTTGTTTCAGTAAACTTTCCAATTCAGTAGCTTGGTAAAGAGTATTACTTAGCTGTTTAACTTAATTTTCCATCTCTGCAGAACTCTGAGCAGGAAGTGATTGACCTTCCAACATTAGCTTCATACTTGAGCTATGCTCGAAAACATATACATCCACAATTATCTGATGAAGCAGCTGAAGAATTGACTAGAGGTTATGTGGAGATGAGAAGAAGAGGGAATTTCCCCGGCAGCAGTAAAAAGGTCTATTTTTGAATCAATCAAGTTCTAAGTTTCATTGTCATATTTTTATTCTGAAAGATACTGTGCAGATTATTATATTGCACTTTTCAAATAATCCCCATAAGTACTACCACCTGGTATTTGATATGTAATCTTTTACAGGTGATTACAGCCACACCAAGGCAGCTAGAGAGTTTAATACGTCTAGGCGAAGGTCTTGCTCGGATTCGTTTTTCAGAAAAGGTTGGCATATCTTTCCTAGTGCTTGTCCTTTTTTTTTGGACTTCGCCTCATGAAGATGCTATTGCCACTTCATGTGCAGGTGGAGAAAAGAGATGTAGTGGAGGCTTTTCGACTTCTAGAAGTTGCGTTGCAGCAGTCTGCAACTGACCATGCTACAGGTATAACTTGGAATTCCCTTTTTATAGTCTACAGTAATCATTGTCTTCATATCTAGAAATATCTTAGGACAATGAATCATCACACTAATTTGAGTATCTGGTGACATCTATTTTTGCAACCTGCGTAGTTAAGTGAAGCATTTTTCTTATTGCTCTATTTAATACCTCAGACGGATGAAAATGACCATGCAACAATTTTGCCTTGTATCTAACCATTCAGATTAGCTCTATCCTTTTGACAATGATTCTTAGTACTTTTAAAGTAAACTTTTGCTTGAACAAAATCTTAAGATTCCATAAACTTAAATGTTACCTCTTTCTTATCATGTTCAATTGCTAACTCATTTCTAATATTGTCACCTGGTTGAAGTATTCTGAGCACTTGTATTCTTTGAGCAGGAACCATTGACATGGATCTCATCACAACTGGAGTATCTGCAAGTGAAAGGATGAGAAGGGAGAATTTGGTGTCAACCACCCGCAACATAATTATGGAGAAGATGCAGCTTGGGGGACCATCAACTCGTTTGCTAGAGGTGTGAAACTTGTTGAAATTATACTTTAATAGCATTTCGGGGTGACTGAAAAGAAATTCAGTACTGACTTTTGCTTACTTCAATGTATAGTTACTGGAAGACGTCAAGAAGCAAAGTTCTGGTGGTGAAGTCCACCTAGCAGATGTAAATTTCTCTCACTCAACTCTCTCTTTCTCTCTGTGCACTTTTGATTGAGAAGTCATCTGATGTTTTTTTTCCCTCTTGGTGTTGCATCAGCTGCGAAATGCACTGGCTACCCTCGCAACCGAAGGACTGGTTGTTGTTCATGGAGACACTGTGAAGAGAATATGATGAGAGGAGTGCTCAGGAAACTTAGGTTGATATGCACATTGGCATTATTTGCTAGAGCACTGACAGGCACTTGGCCATATCCGCGGTCTACTTCACTGTGCCCTTTAAAACAGTTGGCCATATTGTAAGAGTAACGTGTATGCCTTTGAAATGTAGTGTTTGTCTTTGAACTTGATCTTTAATTAAGAGCTTGGGTTAAGTTGAAACCTGAATCTGTATATTAGAAATTAGATGATAGGTTACGTGCACAACATCGCTGGTTTTGGCGTATATCTGTTGAGAGTTAACGAAAATCATTTCATTCATAGGTTTCTTTAAACTGTCTCCAATTTATCTGTTGTTAATAGTCCAAATCAACCCATGTAGCTCACCCAAAATTAGAGACTTGAATCTCTAACCCAAGTTTTCAGACTCTTTACAACGCTTGGAATCGACGTTTTGTTAAAAATGCAACTCTTTTTTTAGTCATAAAAGCTGGCTTACCTATGGTAATTTCCATCCACAATGTTCATTTTCTTTTCTGAAAAGGTATGATATGAAGTCGAAAAACAGACTAGGGGGAATATAGGTAGAAATATTATCAACAAATTGATGTGGCTGGAGGGACACTTGGAACGTGCAAGTTTGTTTGTTTCTGTCAGTGGGTCCCATCTAAATCATGTGTTCGTTATTTGTCCACAGGTGATCCTCCTCCGGAAATTTCGTCTACAGATTTTTATAAGGATTATAAATATTAGCACCGTTTGTATAATTGATTTACCAAAGTATATGCTTCGTTAAAATAAGTTGTGATTTTCACGAGAGATTCAAAATATCATGAAATAGAGAAAAATTAATATTTACTATATGTATAAAATTAATAATTTTACTTTTGAATATATAATACTTATTCTGTTTTACTTTATTTGTCTATTGACTTGATATAACATTATTAAAGAAAGTAAAATAGATTTTTAAATCTTGTGGTAGAGAGATTTACTCGTACTTTCTTACTTCTATTTAGCTCTACCTTGATTAAAATGTGTGCGGAACGGATTAATCTCAAAATAATAAAATTATATTTTTCAAACATATCTAAATAATAAAATTATATTTTTCAAACAGATCTTATGATTCATCAGTATCGTTTGTGACAATTACAAAAATCCGTGATTGATTTACCAATATTATGTTATATGAGTTTTTGCACTTGTAACTATTGGATTGGTGATGCGGATGCCTCCAACCTATTCCATGTAGCACAGAGTGGCTCCACATAATAATTACGATAATAATCTCTTTAAGTTATTTTTTCACACGTAACTTTGACATGTTGCTCAATTCTCACTTTTAATTGTTTTTTTTTTTCAAGAGCAAAAAACATGCTCATTCCCCTTTTCCTTCATTTATTATACTAATTTTATTTTTGTACTAGTTTAATTCAGTGACTAATACTTTCTTGTTTAGTAAAAACATTAAAAATTTAAGAATATAAATTAAAATGTTCTAAGCACGGACAAAATGACACATCAATACACCTTTTGAATGTTGGACATATATCCTAAAAATTATGTTTGATGATTTTCTGTTAATATTTTGAATCGAGATGGTTGTAGTCTTATGACACGAAGTTTATGAATTTAAATTCTAAACTCGCTATTTACTTTGAGAAATGATTCTAAATAATCTTTATGAAGTATAAGGAGGTGAATAAAAAGTAACCCTAAAAGACGGTAATACGAATGAGACTTTCTTTTCCTTTAAAATTACAGGAGTATATAGATGCATTTATAAAACTTAAGTTGAAGTAATAATTAAAGATAACAAAAATTTTGCAAGAATGAAACAGAAAATTATGATTTCTTTTTACATAAATGCATAATAAAGTTATGAACTTTTACAATATGGTATGAATATTTCTTTTTTTCCTTAAAAGATATAAGAGTGTATAAATGTTGGTATGAATATTTATTTTCTCCTTAAAGTTATAAGAGTGTATAAATGTATTTATAAGAAACTTATGTTAAAGCAATAATTAAAGAGAACCGAGGGTGCGAAATAGGAAATAACAAAAGTTTTTACATCAAGAATAATAAATCCGAGTCGCGTGAATAATGTGGAAGCGGTAAGAAAGAAATAAAACTCAGCTACTCCTTTACTGTGTGATGTGATCCATATATTATTTGTAGAGGAGAGAAGAAAGTCAGAACACAGATTTGAAACTCGGGTCGGAGGAGCAGAAGAAGAGCTACAATGGCGGAGCAAACTGGTGGAGGATGCTGTCCGCCGATGGATCTGTTCCGTTCAGAGTCGATGCAACTCGTCCAAATCATCATTCCGAATGAATCTGCTCATCGGACAATCGATTATCTTGGAGAAATCGGACTCATTCAGTTCAAAGACGTGCGGTTCTTTATATCTATACTTTTTCTTTTTTCGCTACGTTTATTTGTGTGATTTGTGTTTGATGTATTTTTATCCTGTAATATCGGATAATTGTGTGGACTTACTGTATGGCTAGGGTTTATCGGTTGTTTTCTGCTTTATTTTAGGTTAAATTTGGACGAATTTGAGATTTAGGATTCAGAACAGTGTTAGAGTTTATTTACTTTCTTGTTTCTGCGATATTGATCAAGAATCGATTCAATTAATCCGGCATTGACGTTATAAAGTTTGAACAAATCGTTAATTCTAGATGCTGAACAGTGTTAGAGCTTATTTACTTTCTTGTTTCTGCGATATTGATCAAGATTCGGTTCAATTAGTCTGGCATTATCATTATAAAATTTGAACAAATCGCTAATTCTAGATGCTCTTGTTTTTATCCACTGTTTTCTTTTGATTTTTGCGATTCCTTTCTTAGCAACAAGAGATTTTGCTAAAATCCTTGATTTTCACATGATGTCTGTTTGTTCGGTAGGTTCTTTTATTAGATAAGGGCGTTTAAAGGTAGATATTCTGCTTTCAGACTCTCAGTACTGATTTAGTTTTGACTACTTACTAAATTTTTCATTTTGGCTTCGTTCTGATTTTTGAGTGGGCTGGCTCTATTGACGGACTTCATTTGAGAACTGAGTAATATATGTAACTATATTCCATTTAAGTGTAAGATAGCACTAATTCTTTTTATAAAATATGGACAATTATCTTGTAACTTTTGCAATTTTTGAAAAAGTTCTATCTAAAGTTGACTCATCTCTGATGCACAAATTTACTATAGTGTGATATTTCAGGATCATCATACTAAAAGAAAAGGCACGGAAATATAAAAACATTTTTTTTTGATGATGAGGGAACCTGTAGTCGCTACCCTTTGGTGCGCACAACCTTTACAAGAGTTTGCAAACCACACAGGTGAGGTGAACCGCACTAGGCAAACCCCGTGCGACGAGCTCGACCCAGAAGGTCAACCCCTAGCTGTTGCAAGCAATGGGTTTCGAACTTGAGACCTCCATTGTGGAAGTCCAAGCCAAACCATCCGAGCCATCCTGAAGGGTTAAAATGCACGGAATTTACTTAGTTAGTCTTATCTACATCTTGGATGCTCTCTGCAATGACTTTGTTAGAACCCCACTCATGATTTTGTTTCTACACAGTTGCTTATGCAAGCTGTCTTTGTTATATTTATATTGTTGTAGGGGACTCGGACTTGTTAATTATAATTAATCAAGTGCAGTGATTTTACGTGTATATTATATGGACTCATTACTGGTTTATGAGATCTTTATCTTTGCATTTTATTTATCCAATTTTCGTTTTTTTACAGTTGAATGCCGAAAAGAGCCCATTTCAACGAACATATGCTAATCAGGTATTGCATGGAATAGTTAATAACCCCGCTCAATTCCATAATAGTTCACTCTATTGTACTCTACTCTATTGTACTCCCATCTTTCTCTTACTTTAGTTCTCCATTCAGTCACATTATACCTATCAAAATCTGGTTAGTTATCTTTTGGGATTATCAGCCATTACTTAAAGATTGGGGTAGGAGAAATATGTTGTTTATTATTTTTGTGGGAAAAAGGAAGAAATCCTCTTTATGAGTAGAGAATCTTATCGATGTAATTATAACTTTTACATTTTAGTTTTTTGGTTCTTTCCATCAATCAGATTGTTGTGTTTCTTTCTTGATGGATTATTCCATTTTCATTCTTTTGGACTAATTTTTCCTCAGAATAGCATTAAGCCGTTAACTAGAGGGATTGGTGAAATTAACCCGATTAGTAAATCCTCCTGATGCGAGGGGGTGATGATGTACTCATGCCGTCCATATTGCTGTCATGTTAGCTTCTTTTAAGGACCTGAATTGTCTGGCGCTGAAAAGAACCTTTCTTTTGAATGACTGCCATTGCTATGAGCTTTTACAAAATATCCTCATATAATTTTTGGTCTTCCTCTAGAGCCATACAATAATGGTCACACCCTTTTGCCTGACAACAGGTAAAGCTCAAAAGCTATTTCCTCTCCTTTCTGCGAACACAATATTCACACCCTTTTGCATTCTTATTATGTCTGTTCCTCATGTTGAAGGGAAACAAACAAAAAGAGGAACAAGGGGACAGGGGGGAATGTGGGAGAACTCACAATAATTTAATCTAGCTATTTTCTCCTCCCACTAAACCTCAATTCTCATGTTCAGTTTTAAATTAGAGACCCTAAGGTTCCTGCTGTGTATAAACACATTTTACAACTACCACAACAAAGGTGTTGGAACTTCTGAATTTTCTAACAGAAACAGTCTTATGAGACGTGCTCATTTTGTATCAAGAGAACTTAGTTGTTTTGTGTCAAACTGAAAGCTCCAGTGTAGGTAGTAACTTGAATGACTTTGTGCATAGATGTCACTGAGTCGCATTTTGGTAGTGCCTGGCACCTTTTTTATAATGTGAAATATGGTTAGGTGCTTTCTTTAAAGATACTTGTTTATCTTCTTTTGCATATATCTTCTTCGCTCTTGCTATTCAGAACTGGTAACTTTATACATATAACACTGTATTCCTTGTGCAGATCAAAAGATGTGGAGAGATGGCTCGTAAATTACGTCTATTTAAGGAACAAATGTCCAAAGCGGGATTGTTATCTTCTTCTATGTCTGCCACACAAGTTGACTTAAGTTTTGATGACCTTGAGGTATGTTTAGTCATCTGTTTGTATGTCAATTGCTTTTGTTCAATGGCTCAACACAGCTTGTTTGTGTACTAGGTCAAGCTTGGAGAACTTGAATCAGAGCTGATTGAAATGAATGCTAATGGCGATAAGTTACAACGTTCATACAATGAGCTTGTGGAATATAGACTTGTTTTGCAAAAGGTGCAGTTTCTTGGTTTATCAACGTCGGAAGAATTCCTAGAATTGCTTAGTTTCCTATTCGACTTTTAAAAAAAAGAATAGCTGATTGCCAATATAGTAGACATAAATTTTACACATTCTATTTGTTTTCTAGGCTGGTGAGTTTTTCCACATAGCACAGAGCAGTGCTGAAGCTCTACATCGAGAACAGGCATCAAATCAAACTGGCGAACAATCATTAGAAACTCCTTTGCTATCTGAACAGGTAAACCTTGATACTTAGAAAATTGTATATTTTCTTCCTTTGGAGTAACTTTGTAGTTGGATTCGGATTCTTAGGAAGCAGTGACTGATCCATCCAAGCAAGTTAAGTTGGGATTTATTACTGGACTTGTTCCGAGAGAAAAATCGATGGCCTTTGAGAGGATTCTCTTTCGTGCTACCCGGGGTAATGTGTACTTGAGGCAGGCTGTAGTTGAAGAGCCTGTCATCGATCCTGTTTCTGGAGAGAAGGTATTTTCATCAACTTTTGAGAAGATTCATGGACAAAAATTGATTCGCAAAGCATGTCTGTTATCTAGTAGTTTTATCCTTGTTTGCAACTCAATAAAGAGTTTTTGATCACATAAAATCAATGGGACACCTCTATTGAAAAGTGGATGCTCGTGATATTATTTATGTCGGTATCTATATGCCATATGGTCTAATGGGATGTTTGTGAATGTCGATTTGGGTTTTCCATAGTGTTTCAGTGCTCTCTGCGATTCTGTCAGCAAAATGTAATAAGTACTTATTCTTTTTAGAAACTTTGATCAGTATCTGTTTTTTTGTGAGAAAGAATGTTTTCCTTTGAATATCTACTTGTTTCTTGTCAACTTTGTAAATCACAAATATCTGATGGTACATATTTATATTTTCTGCTATATCTATATACTTGTAGAAATGAATACTATTAGTAGCCATTTGTTATGAAGTTGTTATCATATCTCAGAGAAAAAATAAATAAAAATGTTTCATGCAGAAGTTATGCAACGTTTAATTTGATACGAAGCACTGTTGTTACAGCTGCTTCCTACTAGCTACAACCAGAAAGTTGATTTTCATTTTTGGTCAGACTAGCATATATTCGCTAATCAAAGAATGATTTATTCTACTCTTCGGGTAATTTCAGGTTGAGAAAAACGTATTTGCAGTCTTCTTTTCTGGTGAAAGAGCAAAGAGCAAAATTCTCAAAATATGTGAAGCTTTTGGAGCAAATCGTTATTCTGTCCCCGAGGACCTTGGTAAACAGGCTCAGATGATCACTGAGGTATGCACTACATCCTTTATTTTTCCTAGGCCATCCTTGCTCCAGTTCCTTCCTCCTATTTTAAGTCCCTTTCTGCTTTTATCAACTTAGTTATTTTTGAGTAATTGCTAATTAAAACAGCATCTGGGCTCAAAGGCATTGTGGTGAATTAGCATTTACAAGTCAAAGAAACAAACAAAAGGAACCTATTCTTGTATATGAGGAGAACAAAATCTGACACAAATCATCTATTTGTTGGTGTTAACTATAATTGTGATATTGTTATTGTTTAGATGAAAATGCATTCTTCCTAATCTGGCATCTCTGTACAACTATTTTATGGAAGTCTGAATCTGTCTGGTTGGTACTTCTCATTTATTTGGAATACTAAGAATGAAGTATGTCTACAATGTCCCTTTGCAGGTCTCTGGAAGAATCTCAGAGCTAAAGACTACTATAGATGCTGGCTTGGTGCACCGGGGAAATTTATTACAAACTATTGGTGAACAATATGATAGATGGAATATTTTGGTTAGTTATTAAACAAAGGATAAATATTATTGTTCTCATTAGGAGGTCTTTTTAATTTCTTGAAGAAACCTATTTTTGCAAGTTTTGTTGTTTGTAGAGCTTTTATTCCATAATTGATATGAATGGTTTAATGTTTGTCTGTCAGCTTTTGTTATACTGAGCACATCTTTTTTATTATTTTAGGCGAGGAAGGAGAAATCAATTTATCACACTCTCAACATGCTTAGCATTGATGTGACCAAAAAATGTCTGGTGGCTGAAGGTTGGAGTCCTGTTTTTGCAACCAAACAGGTGACTATATGTTTATCTTTCATTTCTTGGTCATGGATGGTACTCAGGTGCATGTATGGGATGAAAGACTAACAGGAAGAGAAGAGTGTAATTGTCTTATGATCAGATCTGATGATGTCACTCCCTTAACTTAACAATGGAAAAAGACTTCTCTCCGTTTCCTTGATATTTCTTGTCAATTTGGTAGTGGAAAGATGTCCACTTCGGCATATATTTAAGCATGTTGACTTAGTAAATGATGTATGATTGTGCAGATTCAGGATGCGCTGCAGCAGGCAACACATGACTCAAATTCAGAAGTTGGTGCAATCTTCCGGGTTCTGCGAACCCGAGAAATGCCGCCTACATATTTTCAAACAAATAAATTTACTTCTTCTTTTCAGGATATCGTCGATGCATACGGGTGTGTCTCTAGTCTCAAATTTTGGATTCCTTTTACGGAAAGATTAAACAATGATTTTTCTCTTTTTAATAAAGAGAGCTGGTTGTTTTTATGGGTCAAGTATCTGTCTTCTGCAATTGTAAAGACCAAAGATTCGTTGGTTGTTATCTCTCTTGCAGTTTCTGACATTTGTTAGATATGTTCTTTTGGGGTAACGAAGAATAATACGAGTTGCAATAATTAAACAACATATTCTCCCTTATATATCACTGAATATCTGTCCCCTAAAGAATAACTAATATCTATTATTCATTTTGGAAACACAAATGCCTACTGATTATGAACAACTATAACTTAGCACTTCAAATTGCCAATATCTTTTTTCTCAAGTAAACAAACATTTTTTCTATCAAAAAAGTGAAAAGATTGACTTGGCAAACTGTGATCCCAGAACTTAGTATTTTATGACATCGATCAATCATGTTTATATCCTTACATCTATTTAACGGGATCCTTTAAATGTTAAGTTTTCTTAGAACGTATCTATCATATGGCCTAAAGAAGCCTGCCACTTTTAACTTCTGTAGAGTTGGTGGTGAATTCTGTTTATTCTTTGTGTTTGACAACTAAAGTGATAGCGCATACGAGGTCATTGGTGCTTGCACTTGTAGACTTACCCATCTTTCTTTAGTGATAGAAGTGCACAGTTAGTTTCAACCTTTATACTATTTCTAATACTTACTGTATGTGATGTTATTAGTCATATTCATGCTGTTTGATCAACTGTTGCAGGGTGGCCAAATATCAGGAAGCAAATCCTGGTGTTTACACTATCGTCACGTTTCCATTCCTTTTCGCAGTTATGTTTGGTGACTGGGGTCATGGTATCTGTCTGTTGCTTGCTACCATGTTCTTCTTATTCAATGAGAAGAAATTCTCCAGTCAGGTGACTATTGCATTTCTATTTATGTATTACAAATTACTTAGTTAGATTAGTTTAAAGACCCAATTGGGTATGTCTGTTACATCAGTTTGCTTAAAAAACGTAGGAATCACCTCTTATTTCCCTTGTAACAAACACTATAAAAGATCCCTTGAAATAATGCTTAGGGGATGTCGTTTGTAACATGCTAAGACCTAGGTCAGCTTCTTATCAATTGTAAAAAATAGATGTATTTTTATAATTTGGTGCAATGAAGACTTCTGTACTGATGTTGATGTAATGATTGGAGGTTTTGGAATCCTTGCAGCTACTTAGGATTCATACCCAGCAATGACTGTGTACTATATACCACTACAAGCTCTAAGCATTTAGTATTTATAAAATTACCTTATTCATCAAAACTAGGTCAGCTTCTTAAGTGAGCAAGGAATTGGTGTATGTTCATCAGGCGGGTATAACTTGAGGTACCTCTAAATGACACAACATTTTCATAGTTTCAACAAAGGAAAAAAAAAAACTACATGGGTTACTGTTATTAAGTTGACAATGTATGCTCAAAGGTTCTTCAATGATGAGAACATTTTTCTTGGAAGATTAGCAGAAATCTGAATGCGTTGGTCTAGCGTCGTCCACATTCTAGTTATTCTCTTGTGCAGGTTTTGGTAAATTGGGGTATACTTGGATTAAGAATATTCTTAGAACTATTAGTTTGTTATAGTTTATGGCAGTAATGGGATTTTTCCAAGTGAATTACGCCCTTTCTGCTTGAGCGTGAATGTAAATTATTTGAAACATGATAGATAGTGATTCATGAATGCAGAAACTTGGAGACATCATGGAAATGACTTTTGGAGGGCGATATGTGATATTTATGATGTCCCTCTTCTCAATATACACGGGCCTGGTCTATAATGAGTTCTTCTCTGTGCCGTTTGAGTTGTTTGGAAAATCAGCATATGGGTGTCGTGATCCTTCTTGTAGGTATGGATTTATTAAAATAATTTTCTTGATAGCTTAGAGTTGTTTCCTTTATTAATACCTTTAGTGTCATATCTATTGCAAGTTGGCTAATCTTAGTTGGCTTGATTGTAGGGATTCTACCACTGCAGGCTTAATCAAAGTGCGTGACACTTATCCATTTGGTGTCGATCCAGCATGGCATGGTTCACGTAGTGAGCTGCCGTACCTCAATTCATTGAAGATGAAAATGTCTATCCTTATTGGGGTGGCCCAGATGAACCTTGGGATAATTCTGAGCTTTTTCAATGGTTTGTTCTTTCGCAATGGTGTAAACATTTGGTAAGTTCCATTGCATTCAGGTTACAGTCCCTAGATTTCTGGCAGTGTTATTTATCGATTTGGATATTTCAATCAAGATGTTGACAGTTAGCCAAATTTTGCAATGTCAGGTGTCAATTTGTTCCCCAATTGATATTTTTGAATGCTCTGTTTGGATACCTGTCCGTCCTTATCATTATGAAGTGGTGCACCGGGTCCAAAGCTGATTTATACCATGTAATGATATACATGTTTCTTAGCCCGACAGATGAGCTCGGTGAAAACCAACTTTTTCCTGGTCAGAAGATGACTCAGGTTAAGTATCCCTTCATAACCACACTTCTTACGATTTTTCACATTTTGATGGGAGATGTCTGATTTCACTTCGATTTTTGTTAATATTTGGCCAGCTTGTCCTGCTACTCTCGGCCCTTGTTGCTGTCCCATGGATGCTTTTTCCAAAGCCCTTCCTATTGAAAGCTCAGCATGAAGTATGTTTGCTTAACTTGTTTCTTTGTCCTTTTCACTTATTCACAAGCTTTTGTTTGTTGAATTTTTAATGATATTTGTTTTGCTACTTATTTAGAGGCACCAAGGACAGTCCTACACAGCACTTCAGGAGGCAGAAGAGTCTTTATTAGTGGAGAGTAATGATGATTCTGGTCATCATGGGGAATTCGAGTTCAGTGAGATTTTTGTTCATCAGCTCATTCACACAATTGAATTTGTACTTGGAGCAGTCTCAAACACAGCTTCGTACCTTCGTCTGTGGGCTCTCAGGTATGCTTGAGGAGTTAGGATGTGTTGATCCCCTTCTTTATTCTAGTAACACAATTCTTTGTTTGGTTCTATGTTGAAACCTTACTCATAATAGTTGTTGAATAGATTTTAGATAAAATGCTTTGTCGTTAGATTTTGATACCTTGATTCATTGTTGGAATTATTAACTATAATGGGTTTATGTGGTTATTGGGAATGGAATCTCTTCTTGAATCTCCATAACCAGTGAGATGCTTTGTTTTTGCCCAATAGGGTCTGTTTAGAGGCTGTGTGAGAGAGGATGTATTGGATAGTGGTTGCACAGTACTAAGCTTTCATATTGGTATTTTATTAATAGGAGAGATGGCATTGTCAAATTACCTAATTGGGAAAATTGCCCTGGGCTTATATTAAGGAGAATCTAATTGAAAATGCTGTTGGAAATTAAGAGAGATGGACGAAAAATAAATTGTACTAAAAAACCACTCATCCTGTACTTCGTTGTAGTCGCCCAGAACACCCCAACTATTACTATATATCCTGTTCATTATTTGCATATTAGTAAAATCCCCACGGTATAAGCTACCCTGTATCGGAAAAAAATACCGCATATACAAGTAAAATGACACACGAAGTGATTAAATAACATATTTTGGACACCCTTGACATAATAAGTTGTTATAGCCTAGTGGTTTAAGATTTCTTGAATGTGTGTTTAGACATTTTTAATGAGTCAGTGCTCGCGTGTTCAAATCTCACTTGGAACAATTTTTCCCCTTTTTAAAAAGAGCTTTTGTTGTTTAATTTTTGGACCCTCTTCGTGAAATTCCTGGCTCCGCCACTGTCAGTATTAACTCATCACTGAACCAAACTACCCCATAAATATTATCACACGTCACCTTTCTATTAACAGAATAATTTCCCATGTTGCTTTTTTTTCAGCCTTGCACACTCTGAGCTGTCCAGTGTATTTTACGAAAAGGTTCTACTTCTCGCCTGGGGGTAAGTTACTCATTCTATGTTCGTTGGCTAATAGTTTCCTACACTATTGGTTCAAACTGATTACATGTTTGGTTCTCTGAGAATGAGCTGTCAATTATCAAGTTTATATTTGCAGATCTCCAATATATATAAATCTGAATGCCCTAGGCTTTAGCTGGCATTAGTGGACTGAATATTCCGGGAAGAAAAAAATGATATATTTATATAATATTAATACATTTTAAATGTGAGAAATATATGGGAAAAATAATATTGAATTGTGTATCTAAATAATTACATTGAGACCCTATTTATAGACACTACATTGGAATCCTTTTCCAACTAGAATTCCTATTCTTATTCCTA
This sequence comes from Solanum acaule, assembly GCA_036250505.1. Lineage (NCBI taxonomy): Eukaryota > Viridiplantae > Streptophyta > Magnoliopsida > Solanales > Solanaceae > Solanum > Solanum acaule. The sequence continues at coordinate 79 of JAJOOR010006563.1, read as the reverse complement.
TTCCTATTCCTATTCCTATTCCTATTCTAAGTAGGAAATACTTATTTCTATTCTAACACTCCCCCTCAAGCTGGTGCAT
>JAJOOR010006561.1:0-26830 GCA_036250505.1 Solanum acaule | reverse complement strand
TTATTATAATTATCAACATCTATGAACTATAATCTTTATTGGACCATTCCGAATTCTAAGTTTTAAACTTGAAATAATATATTAAAAGATAAAAACTAGGAAATAGTATAAGAAATATTTTAAACTTATATCAATGTAAATATTTTTATGTATAAAATAAAATTTTAAAATTACATATATAATGTCGGGTTGGTTTGGTTTCTGGTTGGTTTTTTTTAGTTAAAACCAAACCAACCCAAATATAGTTGAATTTTTTTTCCAATACCAAACCAAGTCAAACCAAACCACTAGTCGGGTTTTTGGTTCAGTTTGACTTGATTTGCGATTTGGTTTGGTTTTCGGTTCAGTTTTGTACATCCCTAGTAATATGGGTGTCTATGGACTCGTTTACTTACAAATATTACATATTTGATAGATTGAGAATATTTTAAAGTTTTACGAAAGGGAAAGGCGAAATCTTGAGGATTCGTGACACGTGTTTCGACATTCAAGTATGTTAATACTTTTGGACTTCATTGAAGGATGTTTTTCTATTAAGGATAAAAAATGAAATGGACAATGGGTAAGGCCAAAGATGGGGGTCTCGTACCAATGGTGTGACGGGAATTGGTACGAGTACCGTGGTGTTATAAAGGGAAATTAGTTTATTACTATAGAATGATGGATTATAATCCAAGAATGCCAAAACATATGGGCATTAACTGATGTATTATTGACTTGGTTTCTTTTGTGTTGTTTTGGTTCTTTATTAAACTTGTATATTTGTGATAGTTGAGGTGATTATATGTCATACCGATATTTGATTGATTGAGATGCATCATCATCCTTTTTTATTGAAATCATATTGGGCACAAACATTGACATGAGATTGAGTATAAGTTGGGCACGTGGAGATTGTATGTGTTGGAGATTGTTCGATTTTATAATTTTAAGTTGGGCACGTAGAGACCGTCTATGCTGGGGATTGTTTGATTTTATGATAGTGCATTGAGATCGTCTGCACAGACATGTGGAGATCGTCTGTATTGGTATATGGACCTTGCGAGTCCCCCATGGGTCATGAACTTTTGATGTATTTTTGAGAAGTATCATCTATATACGGTTGAGAGAGTACTTGACATCTAAGGCATATCATTTCATGGTGTTGCATTGCATCTCATTACATCCTTCATTCTTGTTTGGTTATGTTCTAATATGGTTGATGGACATTACATGATATTTTATTATCCATATCTGATGAAAATTGACTGATAATGTAACACCCCATAACTAGAAAGAACTAGAAAGAAATTAAAAAGTGGAAATAATCATTTTTGGAAAGAATTTAAAAATCTGAAAAATTTGTCAAGTGTGTTAAGTTGAGTTTTTGGTAAACTTCAAACGACCATAACTTCTAGCTCAGGATGAGTTAGGTGTGCCTTCAGATATAGTAGGAAAGATCTTGGAACAATCTTTCCAACGCCGCTGAGTTTACGCGATTCTGAGTTCTTATGAGTGAGTTATGCCTATTGGAAGTTGGACTGTTCAAATAAGGAAATGTCCATTCCTGATTTTTAAACGGTAGTTTGGTATTTTCCTTACCCATTTTATTTAATTCGTTTTAATGAATTAATTAAGGGTCAAAAATTGAATTTGGTCAATTTAGAAAAAATTGGAAATCTACGCTAGGGCTTGGAGAAAAGAGAAAAGAGGAGAAAGGAGAAGAAAATTCAAGTTTCGACGTCTTCGTAAGGAATCACTTGTGGAATTCGTCAAGGGGTAATCCCTACGAGGTATGTGAGATCACATAGCATTGGGTTAGTTCACCCACGCGCCAAGCATGTTTAATTCAGCGTATTTTCATCCTAATAAGATTGAGAATTTGATGTTCTTGAATTGATTTCGTTCTTGAATATGAGTTGAGATTAAGGAGTTTCTTGATGTTAAAGTGTTGTTTCCTTGAGTTGTTTGGGTTAGATTTTGTGTATATGATTTGGGTACATGAATCTAAAGTGAATTTGAGAAAAAGAATAGGATTAAAACGATTTAGGATCAGAAAATGAGATCAAAAGTTTGTCAGAATTTTGCCTGAAGGGAGGCTGGCGCGACGCTCCCTCGTAGCGCAAGCAGTGCGCCAGATTTGAGCCCCAGTAAGTTGGCTCTGGCGCGGCGCGACCGGGATGCGCCCAATACATCGTTTTTCACCAGTTTTCGTTGTTTAGATTATGTAAGTCCTTCTAAAGTGTACTAACACTTTCCATTGATTCTAACTACTCTAAATGACTTCGAACAGTCTCAACGTCCTCGTTGAGAGAACATCTAGAAATCATCCAGAAACATGAATCATAACCTTGAATCCATAAATTCAAATTCAAGGAAAGTCAAGAGCCAAGTCTAGGAGGTTCTTAGAGTCTTTTCAAGAGGTCTTCTGGAAATGCTTTTAACTTTGTTTTAAGACTTAAAGTTCAAGTTGAGTAAAGAGTAACAAGTAAAGTTTGAAGTTCATTTCTTCAAAGAAGTATATGGGGACTATGTATTCCCAAAGAGTTTAAAATGTTTTCACATTTAAATAAGAACGGAAACTGAGATTTCCAAAGAGCCTTTGAGCTAGTTTTCAGAAAAGAGTAATCGCTTTCTAAATGAAGCAATAGAGGAAACTTTGATTTCCAAGATAGCCTTTGAGCTAAGTTTTTGAGCAATTATCTCAAATCATAGAAATATTTATGTTTTTAAACATAAGAGCTAGTATCATATTTTGGGAGCAGTATTGAGCACCGATATGGGGGAGAGTTCAGACAAACTCACAGCCCCCGTAAACCATGTAGCCATCATAGGTTTAAAAGGGTCATACTTTTTAGATGATTCCTTTAGTGCTTTTTAGCATAGACTAGTGGATCCACTTAGTATTTCAGGTTCTATACCTTCGACAAGGTATAGGACGACCCTTGCAGTGTGAGGCAAAACGATTTATCATCACAATAGCTCTTAAGTGATGGTTGTCGGTTAGAGAAACTCCCACAAAAGTAATTGTATTCTTATATACATAGTTTATTTGTATTTTTACATACATTTCAGAGTTATATGTATCTTTGCATACATACTGAGTTGACATCATGTTTTTAAACATCTTTTCTTTATATTGCACTTGCTTTAAACTACTTTATATTGAAATGAGTTCAGTTATGTTCAGTTGAGTTGAGCCAGGTAAGTTCTTCAGTTCCCTTCAAGCTTAAGTTATGTTTAGCATTCCAACTCGCATACTCGTATATTTAATGTACTGATGTCAGTTGGCCTGCATCTTCTATGATGCAGACGTAGGTAACGAGGATCAGCATCCAGCGCATCGTTGATCCAATTGAGCACTCAGAGTCTTGTGGTGAGCCTCTTTGCTTCCGGAGGATCCCTTTTATTGCTTTCAGTTTTATTAGTTAGTTCATTAGGATGTCCTGGGCCTGTCCCGACATCCATCTCAGTTGTTTAGAGGCTTTATAGATAAATAGTCAGATGTTAGTTCTTTAGTCTTTTCATTGTCATTATCTTATGTTGAGACTTAAGTTTGCCTTAAAGGCCAGTTGAATATTCCTTTATAACATTTCAGTTTATTTCATAGATGTATGTTTGATGAGTTAAGTCTTCCGCTGAGTAAGTAAGCCAGGCCAAGGGTTCGCTTGGGGCGAACAATGGTTCTCGAGTGTCAGTCCCGCCTATGGTGTAGGCTCGGAGTGTGACAAATTTGGTATTAGAGCACAGAGTTAAAGAGTCCTAGGGAGTCTATGAAGCCGTGTCTGTATAGTCCTAGTTAACGGTGTGAAGCACGCCACATCTATAATTAGGAGGCTGCAACACTTAGGAAAATTTCTCACTTCTTTCACACTCATTTTGTGCGTTAGAGTTTGATCTCTAAAAAGTTTCTCTCTAATTCGTGCTTGCGTGTGTTTTCAGATAATCGTGCCTCCACGAAGAGCTGTCTGAAGACGTCCTGCTAGGCGTAATGTTGAGGAGCAAGGGGTACCCAATGCACCTGAAGTGCAACCCCAATGAGAAGTTACCAATGTTGAATTTCGAAAAGCAATCTGAATGCTAAGTCAAGCAGTGACTAACCAGGTTGGGCAGCAAAGAGGAGCTAGACAGGAAGAGGCTGATACTTTGAGTATTCGTGAGTTCTTGAGGATGAATCCTCAAAGTTTCACTGGTTCAAGCACTGCTGAGGATCCAAAGAACTTTATTGAGGAGCTGCAAAAGGTGTTTGATGTCATGCATGTTGTTGTTACTAAGAGGGTGGAACTAGTTGCATATCAGATGAAGGGTGTCTCTAGGATTTGGTTTGATCAATGGAAGAAGAACCGAGCTGAGGATACACCACCTACAAGTTGGGCTTGTTTTGAGGAGGCCTTTGAAAGAGGCTAAGGTACGAGAGTTTCTTACTCTTAAGCAAGAGTCACTAAGTGTTCATGAGTATGAGTTGAAGTTCACCCAACTATCCCGTTATGCTCCGGAGATGGTTGCGGATATGAGGAGTAGAATGAGTTTGTTTGTTGCTGGGTTGTCCCGTTTATCAAGAAAAAAGGGCAAGGCAGTGATGCCAATTAAGGACATGGATATATCGAGGTTGATGGTATATGTGCAGCAGGTTGAGGAAGAGAATCTGAGGGATAAAGATGAGTTCAAGAATAAGAGAGCTAACACATGGAATGAGTTTGGACAATAGAAGAATAATGCCAATCAGTCATCTTTCCAACAGAAACAGAAGGGACCTGCTCCATCATCTGCTAGTGCGTTTGCACCAAAGAACAAAAGTGAGTACAATAGTCAAAATTTTAGAACTAAACCTGTTTATTCTCAAGGTAGTGTAGCGTAAGAGGGTAGTAAGCCTCTTGCCCGCGCTAAGTGTGGTAGGAACCACTCAGGTACATGTCATGAGAGCTCCACTGGTTGTTTCAAGTGTGAACAGAATGGTCATTTCATGCGAGAGTGTCCAAAGAACAAGAAGGGTAATGGTAATGGGGGCAATAATGCCCAGTCTTCTTTAGTTGCTCCACCAAACAGAGCTGCACCTAGGGGAGCTACTTCAAGTACTGGCGGAGGATCAAACCGTCTATATGCTATCACCAATCGCCAAGAGCAAGAGGATTCGCTAGATGTTGTCACTGGTATGATCCAAGTCTCTAACTCTAATATTTATGCTTTGCTAGACCTAGGAGCGAGTTTGTCTTTTGTAACTCCTTATGTTGCGATGAATTTTGATGTTATTCCTAAGCAACTTAGTGAATCATTTAGTGTTTCTACACTTGTTGGTAAGTGCATTCTAGCAGAGAGAGTTTATAGTGATTGTACCATTTTCGTCAATCACAAGAGTACCATGGCTGATTTAATTGAGTTAAACATGGTAGATTTTGATGTCATTCTTGGTATGGACTGGCTTCATGCCTGTTATGCCTTAGTTAATTGTAAAACTCGAGTTGTCAAGTTTCAGTTTCCAAATGAGCCAGTCTTAGAGTGGAAAAGCAGTTCAGCAGTGCCTAAGGGTCATTTTATTTCGTACCTTAAGGCGAGAAAGTTAGTTTCTAAGGGGTGTGTTTATCACTTAGTCCAAGTTAATGACTCTAGTGTTGAGATACCTCATATTCAGTCAGTCTCAGTAGTAAGAGAGTTTCCAGAAGTCTTTCTAGATAATCTTCCTGGAGTCCTTGAGAGAGAGATACACTTCGGTATAGACCTTCTTCTAGATACTCGTCCTATATCTATTTCACCATATAGAATGGCACCAACAGAGTTAAAAGAGTTGAAGGAGCAGTTGAAAGATCTTCTTGATATGGGTTTTATTCGATTGAGTGTCTCACCTTGGGGAGCTCCGGTTTTATTTGTGAGGAAGAAAAATGGTTCCCTTAGGATGTGTATATATTACCACCAGTTGAACAAGGTTACCATCAAGAACAAGTATCCTCTTCCACGAATTGATGATATTTTCTATCAGCTTCAGGGTGCTACTTGTTTCTCTAAGATAGATCTCTGATCAGGCTACTATCAGTTGAGGGTAAGGGAATGCGATATTACAAAGACAACATTCAGGACCCGTTATGGTCATTATGAGTTTCTGGTCATGTCTTTTGGTTTGACCAATGCGCCTGCGGCATTCATGGACCTTATGAATAGAGTGTTCAAACCTTATTTATATATGTTTGTTATCGTCTTCATTGATGACATACTAATCTATTCGAAGAATGAAGAAGATCATGTTAGTCATCTCAAAATAGTTCTCCAAACTCTAAAAGATAGAGAGTTGTATGCCAAGTTCTCGAAGTGTGAGTTTTGGCTTGAGTCTGTGGCATTCTTAGGCCACATTATGTCTGGAGAAGGAATTAAAATTGATACTCAGAAAATAGAGGCAGTGCAGAATTGACCTATACCCACATCTCCAACTGATATTAAGAGTTTCTTGGGTTTGGCTGACTATTATAGAAGGTTCGTAAAGGGGTTCTCATCTATTTCATCCCCTTTGACCAAGTTAACTCAGAAGATAGTGAAATTTCAATGGTCTGAAGCTTGTGAGAAAAGCTTCCAGGAATTGAAAAAGAGGTTAACTACTGCCCTAGTTTTGGCCTTATCAAAAGGTACGCAAGGTTTTGTGATGTATTGTGATGCATCTAGAGTTGGTTTGGGTTGCATATTAATGTAGAATGGCAAGGTTATAACTTATGCGTCCAGACAGTTGAAAGTTCATGAGAAGAACTACCCAACCCATGATTTAGAATTGGCTGCTGTAGTATTTGCTTTGAAAATATGGGGCCATTATCTTTATGGTGTTCATGTGGATGTGTTCACCGATCACAAGAGCCTTCAGTATGTGTTTATTCAGAAAGAGCTTAATCTCAGACAAAAGATGTGGTTAGAATTACTCAAGGATTATGACATGAGTATTCTTTACCACCCAGGTAAGGTTAATGTTGTTGTTGATGCTTTAAGCAGGTTGTCTATGGGTAGTACCACCCATGCTGAGGAAGAAAAGAGAGAGTTAGCAAAAGATGTGCATAGACTTACACTCTTATGAGTCCGACTAATGGATTCCACAAAAGGAGGAGTACTGGTGATGAATGGGGCTGAGTCTTCATTAGTATTAGAAGTGAAAGAAAAGCAAGACCAATACCCAATTTTGCTTGAATTGAAGGCAAATGTTCATAAGCAGAAAGTTATGGCTTTTGAACAAGGGGGAGATGGCGTACTGAGATATCAAGGTAGATTGTGTGTACCAATTCATAGAGGAAGCTCATAGCTCCAGATATTCCATTCATCCGGGTTCCACAAATATGTATCGCAACTTGAGATAAGTTTATTGGTGGAGTAGTATGAAGAAGGGCAATGCGGAATTTGTTGCTAAGTGTCCGAATTGCCAACAAGTTAAAGTAGAGCACCAAAATCCTGGTGGTATGGCTCAGAATATAGAACTTTCAGAATGGAAGTGGGAGATGATTAATATGGACTTCATCACAGGTTTACCAAGGTCTCGCAGGCAACATGATTCTATTTGGATAATTGACGATAGAATGACAAAATCAACCCACTTTTTGCCAGTAAAGACTACCCATACAACAGAGGATTATGCCAAGTTGTATCTTCAAGAAGTGGTTAGACTTCATGGAGTTTCGGTCTCCATTATTTCAGACCAAGGTCCATAATTTATTGCGCAGTTTTGGAAGTCATTCCCGAAAGGCTTGGGTTCAAAGGTGAACTTAAGTACTGCTTTTCATCCTCAGACAGATGGTCAAGCAAAGCGCACTATTCAAACCTTAGAGGATATGTTGAGGGCCTGTGGGATTGATTTCAAGGGAAATTGGGATGATCACCTACCCCTTATTGAATTTACTTACAACAATAGTTACCACTCTAGCATCCAAATGACTTCTTATGAAGCTCTTTATGGGAGAATATGCAGATCTCCTATTGGATGGTTTGAAGTTGGTGAAGCAGGGTTGATAGGACCAGATTTAGTTCACCAAGCTATGGTAAAACAGGGTTGATAGGATCAGATTTAGTTCATCAAGCTATGAAGAAGGTGAAAGTGATTCAAGAGAGGTTGAAAGCGGTGTAGAGTCATCAAAAATCCTACACTGATGTTAGGAGAAGGGAGTTAGAGTTTGAAGTAGATGATTGAGTATACTTGAAAATTTCACCCATGAAGGGTGTTATGAGATTTGGCAAGAAGGGGAAGCTTAGTCCCTGGTATATTGGCCCTTACAGAATATCGAAAAGGGTAGGTAATGTAGCTTATGAGTTGGAGCTACCACAAGAGTTAGCCACAGTTCATCCAGTTTTTCACATCTCCATGTTGAAGAAGTGCATGGGTGATCCTTCATTGATCATACCAATTGAAGATATTAGCATCAAGGATAGCTTATCTTATGAGGAGAGTTCGGTTCAGATTCTAGATCTCCAAGTTTGCAAGTTGAGGACTAAGGAAGTAGCATCAGTCAAAGTTTTTTGGAGGAACCAATTTGTTGAGGAAGCTACTTGGGAAGTTGAGGAGGATATAAAGAAGAGATATCCACATCTCTTCGATTCCAGAGAAATTCCAGATCAAGGTACTAATTCTCTTCTTAGCACTTTTTAACTTATGAGATTGGATGTTGTGTTTGCATTGTTTGTTGGGTATTTGAGCTAAATGTTAGATATAACACCCTTAGCCTAGTAAGAGTAAGCTCATTTGAGGATGAATGTTCCCAAGGGAGATATATTGTAACACCCCGTAACTAGAAAGAACTAGAAAGAAATTTAAAAGTGGAAATAATCATTTTTGGAAAGAATTTAAAAATTTGAAAATTTGTTAAGTGTGTTAGGTTGAGTTTTTGGTCAACTTCAAACGACCATAACTTTTAGCTCAGGATGAGTTAGTTGTGTCTCCAGACATTGTAGGAAATATCTTGGAACAATCTTTCCAACGCCGCCAAGTTTGCGCGATTCCGAGTTCGTATGAGTGAGTTATGCCATTGGAAGTTGGGATGTTCAAATAAGGAAATGTCCAATTTGGATTTTTAAAGGGTAGTTTGGTCTTTTTCTTACCCAATTTATTTAATTCGTTTTAATGAATTAATTAAGGGTCAAAAACTGAATTTGGTCAGTTTAGAAAAAATTGGAAATCTACGCTAGGGCTTGGAGAAAAGAGAAAAGAGGAGAAAGGAGAAGAAAATTCAAGTTTCGACGTCTTCGTAAGGAATCACTTGTGGAATTCATCAAGGGGTGATCCCTACGAGGTATATGAGATCACATAGCGTTGGGTTAGTTCACCCATGCGCCAAGCATGTTTAATTCAACGTATTTTGATCCTAAAAAGATAGAGAATTTGATGTTCTTGATAGTTGTTCTTGAATTTATTTCGTTCTTGAATATGAGATGGTATTAAGGAGTTTCTTGATGTTAAAGTGTTGTTTCCTTGAGTTGTTTGGGTTAGATTTTGTGCATATGATTTGGGTACATGAATCTAAAGTGAATTTGAGAAAAAGAATCGGATTAAAACGATTTAGGATCAGAAAACGAGATCAAAAGTTTGTCAGAATTTTGCCTGAAGGGAGGCTGGCGTGACACTCCCCCGTAGCTCCAGCAGTGCGCCAGATTTGAGCCCCAGTAAGTTGGCGCTGGCGCGGCGTGCCCGGGATGCGCCCAAATCATCATTTTTCATTAGTTTTCGTCATTTAGCCTAATTAAGTCCTTCTAAAGTGTACTAACACTTTCCATTGATTCTAACTACTCTAAATGACTTCTAAACATCTAGAAATCATCCAGAAACATGAATCATAACCTTGAATCCATAAATTCAAATTCAAGGAAAGTCAAGAGCCAAGTCTAGGAAGTTCTTAGAGTCTTTTCAAGAAGTCTTTTGGAAATGCTTTTAACTTTGTTTTAAGACTTAAAGTTCAAGTTGAGTAAAGAGTAACAAGTAAAGTTTGAAGTTCATTTCTTCAAAGAAGTATATGGGGACTATGTATTCCCAAAGAGTTTAAAAAAATTTCACATTTAAATAAGAACGGAAACTGAGATTTCCAAAGAGCCTTTGAGCTAGTTTTCAGAAAAGAGTAATCGCTTTCTAAATGAAGCAAGAGAGGAAACTTTGATTTCCAAGATAACCTTTGAGCTAAGTTTTTGAGCAATTATCTCAAATCACAGAAAGAAGTATGTTTTTAAACATAAGAGCTAGTATCATATTTTGGGAGTAGTATTGAGCACCGATATGGGGGAAAGTTCAGACAAACTCACAACCCCCATAAACCATGTAGCCATCATGGGTTAAAAAGGGTCCTACTTTTTAGATGATTCCTTTAATGATTTTTAGCATAGACTAGTGGATCCACTTAGTAGTTCAGGTTCTATACCCTCGGCAAGATATAAGACGATCATTGCAGCGTGAGGCAAAACGATTTATCATCACAATAACTCTTAAGTGATGGTTGTCGGTTAGAGAAACTCCCACAAAAGTAATTGTATTCTTATATACATAGTTTATTTGTATTTTTACATACATTTCAGAGTTATATGTATTTTTGCATACATACAGAGTTGACATCATGTTTTTAAACTGCTTTTCTTTATATTGCACTTGCTTTAAACTACTTTATATTGAAATGAGTTCAGTTATGTTCAGTTGAGTTGAGCCAGGTAAGTTCTTCAGTTCCCTTCAAGCTTAAGTTATGTTTAGCATTTCAACTCGCATACTCGTACATTCAATGTACTGATGCCAGTTGGCCTGCATCTTCTTATGATGCAGACGCAGGTAACCAGGATCAGCATCCAGCGCATCGTTGATCCAGTTTAGCACTCAGAGTCTTGTGGTGAGCCTCCTTGCTTCTGGAGGATCCCTTTTATTGCTTTTAGTTTTATTAGTTAGTTCATTAGTATGTCGTGGGCCTTTCTCGACATTAATCTCAATTGTTTAGAGGCTTCATAGATAGACAGTCAGATGTTAGTTCTTTAGTCTTTGCATTGTCATTATCTTATGTTGAGACTTAAGTTTGCTTAAGGTCAGTTGACTGTTCCTTTATAACATTCCAGTTTATTTCATAGATGTATGTTTGATGAGTTAAGTCTTCCGCTGAGTAAGTAAGCCAGGCCAAGGGTTCCCTTGGGGTCAACAATGGTTCTCGAGTGCCAGTCTCGCCCAAGGTATAGGCTCGGGGCGTGACAGATAAGTATAATGTAGACTTATAAAATTACAAGATGATTTTCTTATATGTACTCTTGTTACTACTTCTTCGTTGTCAGTCTATGAAATATACTGGATACATATGGTTTCGTACTCATACTACACTTGTTGCTTGAAGATAGTGAAAGCAGTTGGAAATCTTTTGTGACAGGTCGTGGTTTTCCTCCCTTGAGCAAGGAGGTTTCCACATAAACTCCTTTTTATTTTTACTTTATACTTTAGTCTCTTTTACTGCATTTTAGTATAATACCAACCCGGTCCCTTAGTTCATGGTGGACTAGTGCTTCTCAACAGAACAATATTTTATTTTCATGGTAAAGCACTCCCATGAAAATAAAATACTAACAGATATTTTATTTTATCCCAACAGCTACAATGGAATAGGGATAGCTAGCAGAGGTTGAGTTTTTGCCAAGTTAATACCAAAACTCTCCTCCGTGTCCAAATCTTTAGGTACAATTCACTACAACAAAAGAGACTTTTAGTGGCATTTAATTTTCCTTTTAGCGGCAATATTTATTGCCACAAAAGTTTTTAGCGGCATTTAATCTATTTCCATTGTTTCCAGTGTCGCTAAAGTCTTTAGCGGCATTTATTTAGAGTGCCGGTAAAGACCTATAATATTGCCGCTAAAAGTAAATACTTTTAGCGGCATTTACTATTGCCAGTAAAGCTTCCATATTTATAAATTATAATTGTCGATAAATGAGACCTATTTTAGTGAAAATCATTATGAAGATTATGATTTACCATAAATTTACCTTTATTCATATATATAACCAGAGAAATCAATACAAAATAGTAATAGAAGAATTACCAAACTCAAATGACATCATTCATTTAAACGAAAGAACAATCAAACTTAATACATCCACTTTCTTGTCTTCTAGTGATAAAAAAAAATTGAAATTTCTATAAGCTTGTGTTCAAGTTATCAAAACAAATAAAAAAAATGTGTTCAATAATGAAAACATAAGAAAATTGAGCCAGTGAATGTATGACAGTTTGGATCACGATCGTATATAAATGGAAGGATCTTTAGTAGAGCCAACTTATATTGATATCCGTAGAGAAACTTGTTGTGCTGCAAGAAATAACGGAGAAAATTAAGTCGATCAAATAATCGAATTAGAAATCTACTAAAGTAAACAGTATGAGCAAAATACAGAGAGCATGAATGGAAAAGTTCTAAAGAGCAATGAGAAAGTCTAGGAAGACATTTTAAAGTAGTTGTTCATCTAAATTCCCAGCCATAAAATAGTCTGGATAAAAGATATAATTGAAAGAAAACAATCAAAGAAAGAACCAGGAAGGAGGATTTACCAAAAAATAAAATAATTGATATGCACTCATGTATGGTAAAAGAGATTACCTGCGACAAGACAAAATTTGTTGCTACAATATATCAGTCAATGTGGCCTTTCCTTTTCTTTTAGTCGCTCAACCTGTTCCTTTAAAACTTGAACCAGAAAAGAACAAGATAAGATAAATGTCAAGTTTCCGAGACTTCGTAAGAAGAACAGATCATTTCTAAGACTTCAATCAAGAACCTTTTCATGCCTAGATGGTGTTGACACTCTGTTCCCATTGTTTTTCTAAGGTCAGGAATTTCGTGATGGAAATTTCAGTTGTTTAAAATGGATCTTTAAAACTTACTAATAAGGGAGAGAAATGACAATGCAACAACTTTTGGAGTAAGGTTTAATTGAACCTTTTCAATGTTTCAAGGAGTCCTATCTTCTTCATTAAACATGCTGCCTCAAGTTGCATATGTTGTATTGTTGTGTAACCTACATTAAGCCTTTATTAACTTTTTTGCAAGAAACTACTAGTTGCTTTCTAATTCATCCTATACAGAGGAGACACGAAACTAGAATCTACCTGCAGATGCTGTGCCCCAGCTTGGTTTTCAGGTTGAACTCTGTCTTTAGTATGTCCATATTATCTCCTGCGTGCTGCATAATTCTCATTCAACAGAAGACATAAAGAGGAGAAATCATGAATAACAAAGGGACTTTATGCTCTTACCTCACCTCAGCTACTGATCGTGGAATAAAGAACTTTAAATCCTCTTCTCGAGCTAAACATAGAAGAAAACAAAAATGCCTACTATATACAGTGTTTTTCAAGCTATGTTTTCGCCAAAGTTATACTAGGCTATGTAAGATAAAATCTACATGAACAAAAAAAGTTAGAGAAGCATGTATTTTACTCACTGTGTAACTCAAAACAAAAGGATTTTCAGCAATAGGTGTTTTCACTAGAGCGAGCTTTTTGTCTTCAGATTTGTCTACTTTAAAAATCCTCTTCCTGAAACAACAATCAAAAGTTAAGTTTTAGTCAAATATTAACCTTGAATCATTTAAAAATGGAAAAAATTATTCTTGTAAAGAATCTTATTGTATGGCCATCCCAAACAGATCCAGAAACATTAGCACACATTAGTCTTATTTTATAAGCAAATCTTGTATAGAGTAAGTTGAATATCACCTGTCTCAGGGGCATGTCAATAAAAAAAAAATAGTCCAATCCCCTGCATAGTTGCATACATTAAGGATAACAAAGAAATTCAATAGGGCAAAATTTGAATGATAGACATCTTTTTGCGTTCGGTAGATTTAACTAATCTAAAATTAAGAAGATAAAAACTATTTGGAGACTGAGTGTAGACAAACCTCGTGATTACTGATTAGTGATATCACCAACATTGATTCATAATCTGCGCAACAACGAAGCCATATTATGGCATGTCATTTCAAAGCTTCATTATAATAAGTATTCAGATAAAAAATAATCTAGCTGAGCAAAGCTGACCTAATATAAAGTTCAATCTAATAGCATATTTTAAGTTTATATCAACAGTCATTCGAACCATCTTTTTATTTCATTTTTTTCCAAACTCCCTACTTCCCTATATTTTCTTTTCATACGATAATGGACCAACTTAAATTACACAACGAACCAGCATATAGAGATAATGTTGATCCACGTAATTCAAGCGTTTATGCAAATTATGTTCATTATATTTGAACCATAAATCTAGATCTACTACGTCTTAAGTCTCAGCAAAATAGATCTAAACTAAAGATGAGCCACTGTAAAAATGGAAGATGCTGCCTCCTTTTACTACTAGAATACCTCTCCTCCCTCAAAAGATTTCTAGTATTTATGTACTCCAGCCCAAAAGTTTCAACAACCTTCAAAGACGAGTACTTTTGGTATCGGGATCAAAATTGAAACTTCTAGAACTTGAATAAAATTAGAGAAGTACAACAATTGAATAACCAATGCTTCTGATTTACCAACTAGACTCAAATTAAGCAGAAATCCACCATCAAATTTAGTTATAGACAAAAAATCATATTGCATCTTTGTATTAGGGTTCTATTTAGAGGTGTAATACATTTGGTAAAAGAGAGATAGATCATGAACATATTTTGCTCTTAAAAATGCACTTTAATACTCTAATATACAATTCATTGTGTGAGAAGAAATTTTCCAAATAACAATCAGAACACTCGAATATTTAATCTCCAATAGTTGCAGAGGAATCATGGAGAACATAAATAAATACCTTACCTGCAGATAGTCGGCAACACCAAAATTGAAAGTCCACAGTGATGAAACGAAGGGAAGCAGCGGCGATGTTGAAATGAAAGAACCCGGAATGAAGGTTTGGGTCGAGGTTGAACAGAGCGAATGAGAGCGAAAGTTTAGACCCTTTGGACTTTAAGCCAGAAAGGTTTTGGGATTCAGAAATAGACTTTAAAGGTCGGGATTTTGAGCTGATTCCATTTGGGGCTGGTAGAAGAATTTACCCTGGATTGCCTTTGGCTATCAGGATGGTTCCAATAGCACTAGGTTCATTGCTAAATACATTTAATTGGAAGCTACATGGTGGAATATTCCTCTCTACTTTGCCATTTTGTTGAGGGCTGTATGCACAACTACTCTTATGTATAATGCCTTGAGAAGCAAGTAAATCATTTACAGAAGAGTTGAAAAACTCAGTACCATTATCAGATCTTAAGGTTTTCACAGACAAACCAAACTGAATTTTTATTAAGGCAATGAAATCTTTGAGCACTACAATAACCTCACTTTTAGAGTGAATGAGGCATAACCAGGTGTATCTACTATAGTCATCAACAATAGTGACAAAATAGTGCTTTTTATCAAAAGTAGGCTTCCTATATGACCCCCAAACATCTACATGAATTATTTCAAATGCTTTGAATGTTTTTCTTTCACTAACAGGAAATTGTAATTTACACTGTTTTGCTAGGGGGCAGAACTCACATTCATGTTGTATATTCTTGTTTGATAAATGCTTCAGTGATTGAATATGCTGTAGAATACCAGTTGAGGCATGTCCTTATCTCAAATGCCATAATGTTGCATCTCCACTCATATTTGCAGTAGCCATAGCCTGTACTGGTGACTGTATTTGTTTCTTCAAAATGTACAATCCTTCCCTCTCTTTACCAATCCCCAACACCTTGCCATCGTAGAGTCCCTGAAAGACACAAAAATCAGGGAAAAACACACTGTACAAGATAGTTCCCTGGTTAACTTCGCACTTACAACAAACTAAATTTGAAGTCTGGCACATGCAAGACATTTCTAAGTTCACGATCCTCTAGAACCTGTTCCTTTGATATCACATCTACTTCATGTTGGAACTTGTACTCCATCACTGTTATTTTCTTGTATTCTTCTAATAGTAGTCAACAATTCATCATTAGGTGTGATGTGGTGTGTAGCTCCACTATCAATTATCCATTCATAAACTCTACCTGGTTTAGAGTTTAAAGAAGCCATACCTGACATATTAACAACATAATCTGATGTTCTTGCTCTATCCATCTTGTTTACCAGATCTTGGTATTGAGGTGGTGTCATGTGACCTTCAGCTTGCTTTCCTCTATCATTGAAGTCATCAGCATTCCTTGTGAAATGTGCATTTGGTTTGAAGTCAGGCCTAAAACCTTCAGCTGCTTTGTAGTCATTCTTGAAATCATCTGTAGCAATCCTGGTGGATATCCTACTAATCTGTAGCAATCAATCTTATAGTGACCTTTGAATCCATAATGATCATATATTGTACCAGGGGCACAAACTTCTTTGGCCTTGGAGTGTATGTTTGAGCTTTTCCTACTAAGAGAGTTAAGGGATCTCTTGTTCTCTCTGAAACCCCAATGCTCTTTGACTTTCTTCTTGTGTTGCTACTGCATATGCCTCATTCACAGTTACTAATGGTTTCCTAGCCATAATGTTACTTCTAATACTGCTAAAACTCTCATTCAATCCCATTAAAAACTGTAGAAGTCTTTGTGATCTTAAATGTCCCACATAGGCTGCTGAGTCCTCACAATTGCAATCTGGTGATGGGATCATCACATCCAATTCAGCCCACAAATCCCTGAGCTTCGAGTAGTATGAAGTTACATAGTCAGTACCCTGTTTAAGAGGTGCAATTTCAGAACACAAATGATAAATTCGTGTTAGATCTGATCTATCATCCCTTTCCTCAAAATCTTCCCAAACTCTTTTCGCCTTTGAAGCATATATAATCCCTGGCAGTAATTTACTTGTAATAGTACTCGCAATCCACGATTGCATTACATTTTTCCCATTGTTCCTCCAATGCTCCTTTGAAAGCTGTCTTCCTACATGATCCATCAATGAATCCAAGTTTTCCTTTTCCTCTATGAGCCAATTTCATTGATCCACTCCACAAAGCATAATTCTCTGGTCCTGTTAGCTTGATTGGGACTAAGATCACTCCAGGTGCACCAGATGCTTGAAGATAAAGTGGATGATTGTTATTCAGAGATATGACTTCATTTTCTGCCATTGATGTTGCTTCATTTGTCGGCATTGATGCCTCTTTTAGGAGCTTTTCTTCACTTGTTCCTATCTGCTTCTACGCAGATCAATCCCACACGATCTGGGCTCTGATACCATGTTAAACCATATCAATGGTTTATTGACTACAACATAAAGAGCATTTCAAGTAAGAAGAAGAAGAGAAAGTGTTTCATATATGAACCAGATCCAAGTTACAACTATTTATACATCACAATTATTGTTACTAACTTTGTACTCTACAAGTTGGTATAACAACTTTCACGTGACTACTTAACCGACTTAACCAATTCTAATTATAAACCACCATATTATTTAATAGTGTGCTTAGTAGAAGTCTAAGGCCGTGACACCATGCTTTCTATAACAACGACACCACTAAGTGTTCACATGTCATAGGACTACACGATGCCATTTACTTTGCTTCTTTCGTATTAATTCAATTGCCGCTAAATAATTCTGCGGCAATAACTTTATAGCTAAAAGAAAAATCTAGGCATAATACAAATGTGCGCCCTTTAATTTGACCTCAGCTGATATTTATACCCTCCAACTTTGGTTGTGCACAAATAAGCTCTTAAACTTGTATAAATTAAATAAGTAGACACATGCATCTTACATGGTATAAGACATACAAAACTTCATGTAGGACACAAATTTTCATGTAGGACGCCACGTGCACATATGAGATATGTGTATATTTGTCAATTTTATACAAGTTAAAGTGTCTGTGTGTAACACCCCAATTTTTTTAAAGTTAAGACCCAAACCATTCTTCATTTGTGAATAAGATCGTATCGGGTGATTCTTAAATTGCTCATATGTGTAAAGGTCAGTTCTTTAGTGTGGGAATGATTTTGGATATCAATTAAGGTCAATAGAATCTCCTAGCGCAAAGTTGAGTTGAAAGTTTTCTTACCGATTAAGTTTTGATGTAAAATTCTACTTAGGTCAACTTCAAATGATCATATCTCATAGAATATAAAGAGTTACATGACCCATAACCTATCAAATTAAAGGTATTTGAATCTTCTTTCCAATGCCACCAATTTCGCGTCAATCCAAGTTTCGAGTAAAGAATTATGACCATTTTAGTAACCTAATACAATGTAATGACGAATGAGACGATGGGAAATCATTAAAAAGGGTCGTTTTTGTCTTTTTACCTCTAAGAAAACTCTAAATGAATTTCTTGACTAATTAAATGCCCAAACCAATCATATTTTTATCTCTTAATCCCTCATTCTCTTCTCTCTCAAACCCTAAGGCAAAACCCTAAAGGAAAATTAAAGCATAGGACTTCCATTCAAGATTCTTCCAATCTTTTTCAAGATTCTTCTTCAAGGTAAGTCCTTCTCCAAGAATTTCATTCTTTCCAACTCAAATTTCTTCATCCAATTATGAATCATTAATGAAAATCCTAATTCTTGGCCATAGAGATTTCAAGAAACAAATTCAAGAATCTCAAGAAAGGTTTTCTTGATTGTTCTCCTTCAAGCTAGGGTTTCAAGGTTTCCAATCAAGTTATTCTTCAAGATTCTTCAAAAACCTTGTTCTTCCAGGTATGTAAGGCTATCATAGTGTTGGACTAGCTCGTCATCATGCTCTACATCTACTTTCAAATCAGTAAAAGAGTAATCTAGGATTATATCTCTAGATTTGAGTTTTCTTGAGATTAGTTGATTTTGAGTTCTTGAGTTCCTGATTCTTTCGAAACTCTATTCCTAATTATTGAATTTTTATATGTTATGCATTAAGATTCTTGAGTTGATTCGTTCATGTCAATATTTCAACATGAACCCTATGAATTGAGTATTCTTAAGATGAGTAGTATTGTTGAGTTCTAATAGTTCTTGAGTTCTGAGTATTAAGTTTTCTATATTGTTATGAGATCCTTGAGTTGAGTTGTTCATGTCAATATTTCAGCATGAACCCTATATTGAGTTATAAATTTTGAGAATCTTTTAAAGCCAACATTTTTTGTTTTAAGTTGAGTTTTTGAGAAAGTAAGGAGGAGTTTGAGAAAGAGTTTTAAAACATGATTAGTATGACAGTCGAGTATGCCATCAATGTTTAAGCAGTATGGTATCTAGATATGCCATCAATGCTTATGCAGTATGACTTCCCAAGTCATAAATGATCTGATCATAATATCATTTTTGATATAGTTTTGAGAAAGAGTTTTAAAATAGGAATTGAGTAAGAGTACAAGGGAACTAAGTATTCCCAAATGTATCAATTCTTACATTGAGAAAAGAGAAACTTTGATTTCTAAATGAGCTAATGAGTTCAGAGATATTTTAGAAAAGTTACCTCTTTTAAGAAGTTATTTTGAGTAATTACCTCAAAATAGAGAAATAGTATGTTTAATACATTTGAGCATGAGCATATCATTGGGAGTATTATTGAGCACTGATATGTGAATGAGTTCAGACAACTCAAAATCCTCATAAACCATGTCTGCCAACATAGGTAAGGGATCATACTTTTTAGATGAATCCTTATTGCTTAGTGGATCCACTTAGTTGAGATGTCCTATATCCCAACAAGGTATAAGAAAGTTCTGCAGCGTGGGCGAGACGATGTATCATCATGTAGCTCATAGTGATGATTGTCAATTAGAGAATCTTCCAATAGAGTTAAAGTGTATTTTTATATATCACTTATTATGTTGAGTTCAGAGATGAGAAAGTATTTTGTAAAGCTTTAAATGATTTAACTTCTTTATTTCTTTAAATTCAAGTTGAGTACATTGTTATCTATTGCAGTCCTTTCATTCAGTTATTTGTTATTCAGCTATATTACATACTCGTACATTCAATGTACTGATGTCATTCGACCTACATCTTTTAATGATGCAGATACAGGTTCTTAGGATACTCAACAAGATTCTGTTGAGATCACTTCATCCGCTCGTCAGCTTTTGACTGAAACCTCCTTGCTTCTAGAGGACTCCAATTTTTTGAGTTGTTAATAGTAGTTCTCTTGAGGAGTTGTGGGTCTTGTCCCGAGACTCATCTTTGTACAGTAGATGCTTCATAGATAGACAATTTTGAAAAGTCTTTCAGTTTCAGATGTTTTATTTAAAACTTATGTTTCATACTCATTATATTAAGAGAGTTTTGAGATTTATTACATTTTGATTTAGCATTTCTTTCATTTTGATGCTTGTGTATGCATGAGTTAGTCTTCCACTTGTAGTCAGCCAGGATGAGGGTTCGCTTGGGGACCAACAATGGTTCTCGAGTGCCGGCCACGTTCCGGATGTAGGCTCGGGTCATGACACTATGTTTGCACCTTCAAAGTTGGAGGACATAATCAGTTGAGACCAAGTTAAAAAACACGTTTATGTATTATGCCTGAAAATCTATTGCAACTAAAAGTATGTGTTGTTGCAGTGTGTATAGTTTTAACAATGTATTTTAGAAGGTTCTTATTAGGATGAGTGATTACTTTCTTATGCTAAATTTCTACTTTTATAATTTAAGAACTACTCCTTTGTTCTTGTTTTTAGGTCATGATTGGCAAAAATAGTTATTCCAAATAATATTGTCATTACTGGAAACCAAGAAAGAATACATAACCCTTGGTGGTGACATGGTCTTATTTCAAGGATACACAACTATATATGGATCTACAAATACAATGACTTATATAGCATTTTGACAGACATCCAATGCTTATGGCTCATTATAGACATAATATACACTAGAATATATTTTACGTAATATATATTCTACTAACATCTACAGTGGAATAGGGATAGCAAGCAGAGGTTGAGCTTTTGCCAGGGTAATACCAAATTTTTCCTCCATGTCCAAATCTTTAGGTGCAATTCCACCATCTAGCTTCCAATTAAAGGTATTTATCAATGAACCTAGCGTGATTGGAATCATCCTAATAGCCAAAGGCAATCTAGGGCAAATTCTTCGACCAGCACCAAATGGAATTAGCTCAAAATCCCTACTTCTAACATCTATATCTGATTCCCGAAACCTCTCTGGTTTAAACTCCAATGGGTCTTTCCATAGACTAGAGTCGTGCCCTATTGCCCATACATTCACAAGAACTTGTGAGTCTTTTGGAATAGTATAGCCATGAAGCTCAACATCTTCCTCAACTTTGCGCGGAATTAGGAACGGAACTTGTGGGTGTATTCGAAAGGTTTCGTTTACGATGCACCTCAAGTAAGGTAATTTTGCAACATCAGCTTCATCTATTAGTTTTCCTCTGCCAATTACTTGTTCAAGCTCTTTTTGTGCTTTCTCCAAAGAACGTGGATTCTTGAGTAGTTCAGCCATAGCCCACTCCAATGTATTTGACGTCGTATCGGTCCTTGCTGCAAACAAGTCCTGCAAAACTTACTGGTTTAAGATCCTATAGAATATACCCAAACATAGATAACCCGCCCAATCCGCCCAGAATTTTAAGGGTTGGGCTCAAAATAATTTGAATTGGGTTTAATCTCAACCCATTTTAAGAGAATCCTCAATTGAGTCCAATTCAATCTCCAATTTCAACCCGTTTTTAAATTCTTTACTTAGATATGTTCCTATATTAAAGGTATGAATTATTATCTATTTAACATCTTTTAGGATTTATCTATCCATTTGTTACTTTTTTTAAAAAAAATCTTGGGCTGAAATTCGAATTGTAATTATAAAAGTTAAATATCACTATGTTAAAATTAATGAGATTAATCGGGTCAAATTGGGTGGGTCAAGATCCAACCCATTTTTTAGCCCATTTGAACCCAACCCATTTGAGCCCAAAGTAAATTTGGGCGGGTCAAGACCCAACCCGCTTTTTATTTCAACCCATTTTAATATCTCAAATTTCAACCCAATCCGATTTCTATTTCAACTCATTTTAATATCTCCAATTTCAACCAACCCGCCCATTTGACACCCCTAAATATACCATATAAAATCAAGTGAGATTCCAAACATATGTTTCTTTCAATTAGGCAAACTGAAATGTTATCTCGGAAGAAAAAGGGACCGAATACTGTTGATAAGGCATGGCATTATTGCCACAAGCATTTAACCACCAACGTGTTGGAACATACAATTAAATACTCCCCTTCTTTTTAAATTGTCTATCTGATTTTGATTTGCCACCGAATTTAAGAAAATAATCAAAGATTTTTAAATTTTGTGATTTTAAATTGAAAATACGTAGGATGTACCAAAATGTCATTAATTCAATCTTATGATCTTAAACATATTATATGAAAATTTATAATTAACTAGGTATGAAAATCATTTTTTTTTATCTATAAACTAAAAGGAAAAGTAAGATAACTAAATTCAAACCAAGAAAATATTTGATAAAATGTTCCCTCTACCCGTCACAACTCATCAGTAATTTATGGCAACCATTTGCGTAGGACTATACTTTGCAGTGGAGTATACTGTGCAACGTAGAGAAACAAATGAACAGAAAGTTTCTTTAAATCGGAGAAGTAGGAGTAGAGAATAAACTAACCAAACACAGTTGCTCGATTTGATTTCTGTCAATTTCACCAGGGCTAATGTCGAGAAGGGCATCTAACACATCAACATTTTCACGATTTCCCAATTCCCTTTCCTTTTGCCGCTCATCAATCAAATCACTCATAAGGTGAAGAATTTTAGTAAAATAATCAGTTGAGCGTCGTCTTATACCTTGTGGATCAATCTTTTTAAGAAAGGGGAAATAGTCCACCAAATTGGGTTTACCAACTTCAACCATGATCTTCCACACCAATTCTTTAAATTCCTTAGCAGAATCGGAAAATGGATCAGTCAAATCTTTAGAGAAAATGGTGTTGGACAACAAGTTTAAGGAAGTTCTAAAAGCTGCTCTGCCGATGTCCACTGCTTCACCAACTTTGCTGCTATTGTATGTGACAGTAAGCAATCAACTCCTGGATCTTTTTTGTCCTTAGATGCTCATTAGCGTCTAGCTTGTTTCCTGTGAATATAATAAAGGGAAAAAAAAATCAATCTACTCTAATCTTTAGTGTAAACAAATTGGGCCAGGACTCATTTTATCCCGCTCAAATTAAACTCAATTGCAGCGTTTACCTGAGAAGATGTGAGAGTTCCTATTCTTACGAAGCGTTCTCCACTGAGAATTGTTGACAGGTAACCATATAACTGAGAAATCATTGTGATTGCAGGCATGGATAGCGTCAATAACAAACCTATTGGAAAAGGCTAAATCTTGCTTTTGCATCACTTCTTTTGCCAAGAGGGACGACGAAATGACCACTGCGTTTATTTGTCCCAATTTGAGATTCATAATTGGGCCATATTTTTTTGCGAGTTGGGTAAGTGATATGTGGGGTTTATCACCAAGCAAATGAAGATTTCCAATGATTGGCAAAGGGAAGGGACCTGGTGCAACTCTTTTGGTTCTTCTAAGTGAAATCAATACTCCACGCACCAAAATCCAGACGAATAACAGTCTTAGCAAAATGTTAATGTAATCCATTATTCTCTTTAGTTTCTTGGAATATATTGGTTCTTGGAGGCAATGGAGTCATAGCCTTACAAATATATATACGGTGTGGATGTATATTGTATCTCATTGTAGGTGTGGACTTAAGGCTGGGCACCGGAACGGGTTGTACCGGTACCGTTTCAGTACCATTCCGGTCCGGTAGTATTCGGGACGGGATGGGATACATTGAACCGGTACACGGAACGGAATGGTATCATGATTTGGTACCGGTATATCGGTACCGGTTCATTCCGGTTCCGTTCCGGTCCGGTCCCGGTAAATCATTTTTAATTAAAATAAAATAAAATATTTTTTTCATTATTTACTTTTATTAGCATTTATTTTTTGTTTATTTAATTTTTTAAAATTACAAACTTAAGTTATTTAACTTACAAGTTATAAGTATAACTTATAAACTTCAAAAGATTCAAATCTTTAAAACTTATAACATAAAACTACATAAGCTCAAAAACTTTAAAAAAACTCTATTAAACTTAACTTACAAACTTATATACGTAAAAATTAAAAAAAATATCTTTAAAATAAACTTAAGTAAAATTATTATAAATTTTATTACTTAAATACTATAAACTAATATAACTTAGAAAAATAAAAAAAAACATTCGTATTTTCGTAATTCAAAATAACTCAAAAAAAATAATTATTTTTTGAAATAGCTATATGTGCCGTCCCGTTTATCCCATCTCGTTCCGTTCCGGTCCATTCTGGTCCGTCCCGGTTCTATCCCGGTATATAGTGGGATGGGATGGAACTGAGCCTCCATCCCGATAGTTCCGGTCCGGTTCATCCCGGTACCGGTCAACAACCCGATCAAACCGTCCCGTTCCGGTCCGGTACCGATTCGTTCCGATCCGGTATCGGTTCGTTCCGGTCCGGTGCCCAGCCTTAGGTGTGGTGTATGTTAGAAGTATGTTGTCCTATATACTTCAGTGTCCCTACAATTACGCACATGTGCCATATAAGAACATATCAATATGTATATAACTATGTATCTTTGTGTATATATATGTCTTGTATGTCAGGTGTATTTCAAGCAGATGCATGATATACGTATGGCATACAACATAATACAAATTAAGATTAGTTGAATTTTATACGTTTTGCAAAATTAGTGTTGTTGTGTTTTGTAAAGTTAATAGTATTGCTATAATTAACAATTAATAAGCATCATTAATATTGCTACTTAATTGAAAAAAATCAGCTGTCACACCCCTAATTAGAAAGGGGAAGACATCAAAGATATACACAAATACCTGCTAAATATCTTACTAATCTCATGCCAAAGCTGTAGATTCATAAGCAGCGGAACCTATATGAAGACACATACTAAAACATAGATAACAAAAGGGCACGTTGGGCTACTTTACTACGGAAGCAAGACTAAGTCTACGAAGCCTCTAAAGAGTATGCCTCTGAGAATCTGATAACTAGTCGGGACAGGGCCCCAACATACCCATTCTGATATATGTACATACGTTGCAAAATATAGGCTCTAAATATTTGATAGCTCCAGGTAGAGGTGGAGCTTACCAACTGCTAAACTGGAAGTCTCTAGTCTACTGAAAATGCTTGTTTTCCTGAGTACCTGAGCCTGTAGTGATATAAATGAAACGCCAAAATAATAGAGACGTCAGTACATACAAAACATGTACTGGTATGTAAAGCAAACTGAATAACAAGTAGACATCAAATATCATGATAGGCAAATCTGAGCATGTGTATGCAGGAGACTTAATCCATAACTGGAATTGTGACCAACCTCAAGGGTCCTCATCGAGCGTTTCATGGCTTAGTCATTTATATATATATAATCCCTATAATTTGCCTAAGTGATATCTTTACTTCATTATATCGCTTCTTTGCTCTTTGTAAAGCTAACTGTCATGAAATCACATAATGGCCTACTGACAACGATTAGTGAACCCTGTATGGCATTTGTAGTCCACTGTCACGACCACACGTTGTCACGACCCGATTTCTCGAGTCATGATGGCACCTACTATACCCTGCCAGTAGGTAAGCCAACCCGTAACCCAGAACATCAAGCAATGAGCTAAAGGGCAGAAACTAGCGAAAACAATAATCTAAACAAGAATAATAAGGCGGAAGCAACCCAAAATAAATATATACAGAAATCCCTCCCAGAACCTGGAAGTCACTAGTACAGAGCTATCTAATAAAGAGTAAAAGTCCCAAAAGTGGACCACAACAGAGCGTGTCTCAAAGGCAACAAGACTAGCTAGAACAAAAGAAGGAAACAGAACAAACCCCAAAACGCCAAGTGCTCGCGCTCGTCTCCAAATCACAGCTGCAAAAGAAGGCTGGAACTAATCACCGCTGGTAACTGGTACTGGGACCTGCATCACGAATAGATGCAGAGCGTAGCATGAGTACCAACACAACAGGTATTCAGTAGGCATCATAGGCCGACTGAGCAAAAAGGGTAAGAACAATAAGAAAGGATAGAATCTAGATACAGAGAGGTCAAAGCGGATAAGAAAAGAAAGCACACGAGCATACCAGAAACAAACTAGTACAACTAAACTAAACCTAACTGGACCCCCATAAGCCCAGAAGGTACACTCGTGCACAAGCTAAGATAAAACTTGAACGAACCCCCATAAGCCCGACAGGTACACGGAAAAGCTAAGGCTACTGAGAAAGAAGAAAATTGGGCTCCCAGCCCAAAGTAACTAAGAAAATCCATCAGACTCCACTCAGCCAGCAGTGCACTCCCAGCCCAGCTAGAAAGAGTGACCCTAGGGGGCACCCAACCAAACAATCCACTCCCAGCCCAGCTAGAAAGAGGGACCCGTGAGTGAGGTAGATATCGCGAGTCGTCCTACCATGCAGTCAGCTCCCAGCCCGGCTAGAAAGAGCGACCCAGGGACACCCAGCTAGCAGCACACTCCAAGCCCAGCTAGAAAGAGAGGCCCGGGGGCGATCGTCGATATCACCGAGTCTACCCAGCCAGCGATACGTTCCCAGCCCAGCTAGAAAGAACGACCCCGGGGGCGATGGTATCTCCAATAGGATTCAATCCAACAACAACCACCGTGGAACGCCGTCCACTCTAAGACATCACGGAAAAGGCTCCAAGCCTATACTATCTCAATCCCACGCCTCGAGTGATGCACCAAACCTTCGAGAATGCGTCGGCACCGCAGAATGAGAGGGAGAAGATACAGAAGTGCAGCAAGTAGCGATAACGCCTAATCTAAGGCTCAACTATCAGACTCAAGTCTGCTATTCCAGTCTACAAGGAGCTAAGTCATCCGAACGACGTCG
>JAJOOR010006560.1:0-32677 GCA_036250505.1 Solanum acaule | reverse complement strand
CCAGCCTCAGGCATATTCAGCAACACAGGATCAAAATCCTAGTCAGCTATTACAATCGGTACTGCAGATTTCATAATCACAATTTTCACTGTCTCACCCCCCTTCTGCCCCCCCTCCCACTAAATTTTCTAGGTGCACATAAGCTTTTAGTGATGATTTGAAATTATTTGAGGTGTAGAGATTCTTACTAAATTCTTTTGAACCTAAAAATAGCTATGTGGTGAACGAGCAGCCACCTTATTTACTTAGTCTGCAATGCCTCATCATGTGCGATCCCAACTTTTTTCCTTGACAAAGTACATAATGTTTCTTCTTGCCAATGGGTGGCTGGAGATTTGAATTCCGGAATTCTGCATGTTCAAATAGCATATTGAAGTTTGTAACTATCTTCTCTAAAAGCTTAAATTGTGAATAGAGATCCCCCATAAATATCCAGTATTTGTAGGTTGGCTATAAGCAGTGTTGTCTAAGGCGTGCTTAAAGCGCATTTAAACCTGAAGCAAGGCTCAAAACACATTGAGCGCTTCACCTCACTTAATCTGCGCTTCAATATCGGTATAGAGGCTCTAAGACAGTTTTCCTTGCGAATGAGCGTTTCATGAAGAGGCGACACTTGAAACAATTGATATTTCACTCCAGTTGTGCCTTTTCTCACTTGAGCCAACACTTTATTTGTGCTTTGCGAGCTTAGAGTTTTTTTTTTTTTGCTTTTCGCTTATAAGCAAGGTTTCTTTGTTACCCTTATTGGCTGAGTTATTGCTGTTAGTGAGAGCTCTTTACCTTTTTCTATCTTGAACAGGACATGCAATTTCCATCTCGAGATGACGACGGATCAATCCTAATGCAACCACCCTCCCCGAATGAGCTACATTCTCTCTGATATTAAAATCCAACTCCAAAGATGTGCATCGACGATGCGCTTTTGCATATGTGATGTGCATGCATGTTTATGTTAGTCCAATTTCCATCAAGTACATCTTTTTCCATTAACAGTTGCAGACTCCAGTGTTGAATGCTTCCAAATTAAACTCTGATATGATATTAGCGGGTGGCTATTTGAGCTGTGCAGTAGTTTATATTACTCTCCAGTTCAACTGGTTCAGTTTTCCAATTTCGTATGACCTTTGTCCGGGTTTTGCATTGTTAGCTATATTGCTTGGATTCTCCAAAAAAATGTCAAACTACACTATTGATTGGATCTTTATAAAATAATGCGTTTTTGGAGGATCTGATACGAATGAAGTCGCATTTTGACATTTATTTTTGGAGGATTCAAGCAACATAGGCTGGTTATTTTCATATCCAAGAAAATATTTGAGCTTTTAAAGTTCTGTTCAAATTAATTAATCTGGTTATTTCCAATTTCCAATTTCCAATTTTATATATAAGTTCAACTTCTTACAAAAATGAAAATGCTCTATTATCAAAACGTATGGTTTATGAACAACTTTAAGCTGTCCTTTTCAATGTACCAAATCCTTAAAGTCGTTTTGAGGGTAGAAAAATTATTGAGTACTACGCGACACGAATCTTAAATTAGTACAATAGAAAAACAAAAACTATTTTTATATGTGTGATTGCCAACAAGTGGAGAGTGAAGCCAAAATCAAGTCAACCATTTCTCACTCAATCCTTCCAAAAAAAAGGTATGTCCATTTTCAATGGAGGTTATCTCCCTCAAGAACTCTTAATCAACATCTTCTGCAGATTACCTGCAAAATCCATAGGCCGATTAAGGTGTGTATCAAATCCATTAAATTCTCTTCTCTCTAATAAACAATTCCTCAAATCTCACTTCACAAGAATCCACTTTCAAGAACCTGAAAAACTCATTCTTTTATCAAATTCCCACTCTTTTCACACTATAACCTTAAAAAACAATGGTGTTTTTTCAAATTCCATCAATTTTCAGCAAACCCCAAGTGACCAATTTGTTGATATTTGTGGATCTTGTAATGGGTTGGTCTTGATTTTGAATAAAGATGACACTATAGTTGTAATAAACCCCATAACCCTAGATTTCAAGAAAATCCCAAATTCCCCTTTTGCTCTTGATCCAGTTGGTAGTTTTAGTATGTATGGAATTGGGTATGATTATGTTAATGATGACTATAAGATTGTTGTGATTTCTCGTTACGACCATGATAATGAATATGAGCCTGATGTTTTAGACATGTTTATGGATATATACTCATTAAAAGTTGGATCTTGGAAGAGGATTAAGAGTTCACCTTATGATCATGCTGTTCCTGAGCTTGCTTCTGGTGTTTTTGTGAATGGTGTTTTGCATTGGTTAGCTAGTGAAAAGCCAGATTATGCATCTGTTATTGGTGCTTTTGTGTTGAGTGATGAGGAGTTTGTTGAAGTTCCAGCTCCTAAGAGTCTTGATAAAGGTAAATTTGTGTTCAATAAACTTGTGGTGCTTAAAGGGTGTCTTTGTATGGTTGTTGATAATCTAGAGGGTTATGGTAATAGAATTGATGTTTGGATGATGAAGAAGTATGGTGTGGAGGAATCTTGGACAAAGTTTTGTGTTGATGGAATTGATTTTTATGACTTTTTGAAACCTTTGTGTTTTATAAGAGATGATGAAGTTGTTGTGAATGTGGATGGGGAGAAGTTGATGGTTTATAATTTGGAACAAGAGAGATCATGGGACTTGGAAGTTGATGGAATTCTTGATAGGTTTGATAGTGTTGGAACTTTTGTGGAGAGTTTGGTATCCCCCACCGATCCCAATTTGTTTGGAATTGAGGCATAGTTATCGTTGTTATACTCTCGTACTTATTCTTTTCAACAGTCCTATTTTCAAGAAATGAGGGACCAACAAAGGGTGCAGACTGCGGTGGAACAATATAAGTTCTTTCAACCTTAATCAAAAGTATTAGATTCGAGTCTTCAGAATGGAGTTTTTCTCGATAGAGAGCACTAAGATCTACATAATAGACTTTCAACAATATAAATCTAAATTAGTTGGACCGGTGACTTGTTGACATTGAATGCTCCAAGGAGAAAGAAAGTTGTTTTTGGATGTATTTTTGAATCAATCTAGATGTTTCATATGTATGAGAAATTTTGTATTTAATATTTTCTTCATATGTTTGAGAAATTTTGTGGAGAGTCATCTCCAAATTTGTCACAAGGGGAATAATGTATATATAGCATGTTTTGCTTTGGAGTATTTTTAATCATTATATTTATATTATTATACAGAGTAAAGTAGTAGAAACATACCTAGTGTATCTCCATTTTTTGAGCTTCATACTAAAATGGTGAACGAATTTTTATTTGAACTATTACCAAATGTTTATTGAAACACATCTTAACTATCCGGTGTTCACTTGAAAAGACCAAAAAATAGGAGGAGAAAATATTTGTATTAATTTCTTATATCTGTACTCCATATTAATTTCTTTCCACGGAACTCTTTTATTCTTAACTAAATCTCTTAGATTAAAGTTTGTATATAAAAAATATCTTGATGAGAAGCGTTTTATCCCTTTATAGACTTATACGGTGTTTACTTGGAATTTAATCTTGTAGACTCTATCGAACACTGAATAAAAAATTAAAATATCTTACGAATGAATTTGTAATCATTTGTAGGGGTATATTAGTCCATCAAAAAAATATTTCAAAATTTAGCCGTTTAATCTTTTTATTTTCAATTGTATAAATTGGACACATTTTACAGACACAGATTACATATAAAAACTTAATACAGATATTATTTCTCCATCAGAAAAAAAGGTAGAAAATTGAACATATATATATGTTTTTGTATGATCATTTGCTTCAAAGCAATTTTCCTTCTTCGAATTCGTAGAAATTAGCGATTAATTTTTTCTACATTTCTCTCAGATCTGTTTCTGGAAAGTTCTGCAGA
Organism: Solanum acaule; assembly: GCA_036250505.1. Taxonomy (NCBI): domain Eukaryota; kingdom Viridiplantae; phylum Streptophyta; class Magnoliopsida; order Solanales; family Solanaceae; genus Solanum; species Solanum acaule. Next base: position 28,791 of record JAJOOR010006560.1, on the reverse strand, counting down.
TCGCCGGCATCGCCGGAATTACTCTATTTATAGGTACTGAAAATATTTTGATTTTTTTTTTTTGTTGTTCGTGTTGATTTGTTTGGTTTTATGCTGTGGATTGTTGTACTGTAGGTTTGAGAAGTTGTACTTTGTAATTTTGAATTTTGTTTGTAGATCGCTAGTATCGTACTGAGAATGTTGATGATTCTATGTGTTTGATTTTTTGTTCTTTTGCGTGGATTTGCTCGTTTCTATGTTATGTATGGTTGTACTGTAGGCATGCGGAGTTGTACTTTGTAATTTTGATTTTACGATTCTACAATGCTTTTTGGTTCTGTTCGGTGTGTTTTAGTTTTTGTTCGTTAGATTGGTTCATTTCTATTTTATGAATGGTTCATTGTATCGGATTTGGCGGAGTTGTAGTTTGTATGTTTGAATTCTATTGTTCGGTACAATCATCTGTAGTATTCTATGATTCATTCTGAACTGGGAGATTTGGGGTGCTGAACTTTGAATCGTAAGCGCTTTTTTTTTTTTTGATTTAGGTGGAAATCGATTGGTTTACGGTTGCTTTCAGCTTTGCTGGATTTACACGTGATAGCACGTGAATGTGCAGCTTTTGATTTCGACTTTTCTCCTCCCTGTAAGCACCCTGGATCATAATCTACAAGTTTTTTTTCTTTCTATTTTTTTTGTGATTAATGGCAGAATTTTGATGCTTTTGAACTCTTCCTGCTGTTGTTTAAAGTAGTGCATTACAGATTTTGAAATTGGCTCCACAACGCCGATCACAGCGCCACATGGGTGGTCAGACGCAGCAGAGCAATACGGCGGCTACTGCTCTATATGATCACCCAGGTAATGCCGGCCCTGCTGGTGATGCTGGAGATGCCGTCATGGCGCGATGGCTTCAGTCTGCTGGGTTACAGCATTTGGCATCTACTGGCGTGGATCAGCGTCTGCTTCCAAACCTGCTTATGCAGGTTTGAAACCATACTTCATAACCACCTGTGTTTTTTCTGTTAATGTTTAATTAGAAGTTGTCATAAGCAAATGTTCACCACTGACTCAGACTGGAACACTATGTATATACAAGATTTTAAGTAAAACTTTAAACATGTTATATATTCAGATGTGCACTCATTGTCTTAGATTTTACGTTGTGGTATTAGTCAAATTGAATAGTCCTTGTATGTCTTGCTGTAGTACCTGAGAGACTTTTTTTTATTTGGTTTACCCCTCCGCCTTATCTGGTTATATGGAATGCATTTATATACAAACATTGCACATTGCTCCATTTCTCCATTTTATTCTAATTATATCTAACAACAATCGATTCCTCCTGAACTTCATTGGCCTTAGTTGCAATTCCGGCAACTGAGAATCCAGATCATGGAGTTTAATTTGCACAACAATATTTTGATCCTTTTTCTCTCCAATTCACCTGCCTTATCTTTCTTGTGGTTCTTTACCATGCTGGTTTTAGTATGTTTATCTTAGTTTGTTTGGATGTTGCATATTGAGTTCATTAAGAGTTTTGAAGCCTGAATGCTGTTTGAAGGGATATGGAGCACAGTCTATGGAAGAGAAACAAAGGCTTTTCAAATTGATGAGAAACCTGAACCTTAATGGAGAATCTGCTTCTGATCCATATACTCCAACAGCCCAAAGTCCAGGAGGGTTTGGATCACCGGATGGCCTTTATTCTCCTGAGTTCAGAGGAGACTTCGGAGCTGGGCTGTTGGATCTTCATTCCATGGATGACACTGAACTCTTAACTGAGGTAAGGGTCTCATTTAAGTCTTGACCTATGTAGTACCTAGTTCCTTCTCTACTCTAACTGAGAGAACATGACTGGTCTACCTAGTTCCAGTGGTGCCTTCTTATCCTTTTCCAGATAACTGTTTAACAGTAAAGGAACTACTAAGCATTCTCTTTGTTAATAATTGGACAAACAGATGTCTCTGGGGGTTAACGTGTTCAGATAGATTGAGAGCTGTAATTATCTTATTAATTATTATATTTAACAGTAAAGTGTTCTAGTTTTAAGATTGTGGACTTTATGAGATGAGAAATACTTATGTCTGGAATTGGGAAAAAATTCTGAGATTTGGGTGGGAGGGTGGTGATGGGTGGGATTTAAAAGCTTGCCCTGCAATTGTGGAATAACTCACATGTCATGGTTTTCTGCATTTTGATGAAACACAATGAGTTGGTTTTATCATTTGTATCCACTGAGCATTTTGATGAAACCCAATGAGTTGGTTTTATCATTTGTATCCACTGAAATACGTGTTTCCTTCTGCTGGATAACAGATAACTAGTTTTATTCTTTTATAAGTCTGATGGATAACTAGTCATATTTTGTGAAGATCCTTATTTGTGGATATTGTCTCTATTGTGCTTGAACTTTAAGAGGTTGTAGATCAGCCGTGTTCTTTCTCTCATAATCATCACTGTTATTTAGAATCAAGATCATTTCTAAACAGTTAGACTGATCCAAATCTTTCTCATTTGTGAATACCAGGCCATGTGTCTTGTAATGTTTCTGAATTTCTTGTGATATAGTGAGGAATTTCTTCTTACTAATATTCTGGCCTTATTTTCATTTTAGCATGTAAATTCAGAACCATTTGAGGTGTCACCTTTCATGCCGGGGGTAAACAGAGCATTTGATAGTGACATCGATCAACAGCAGAAAGCACAACCAGAGGCAGATGCTGCGGCAGCATTATCCACGATTGAAAAAGAAAATAATGGGAGAGAAAACAATGTGGCGAAGATTAAAGTAGTGGTAAGTAGCTGGTTCAAATGCATGCAACTCTATTAGAAATGCAAAGATTTTTCGTCTTTGGGGTAGGTAGGAGATGATGAGATAATAATATCTATGTTGTGTTGATTTGGCATGTGAACTGGATTTTGAGGCATATTCTCTGACTGGATTCTAATTCCTAATCATTCAATTACCATCATCTTCAATTACTAATATGGTAGTTTGCTCTATTACACCAACAAATGCTTTTTTACGTAAAGAGCATGTTTGAGTTTTTCTACAGAACCAACTTAACTGCTCACTCACTTCACATTGGTTAAACGTGATGTTATTTGAGGACCCACTTCCTACAAAAGATTCTGAGGTTCTTGCAGTCTCCATTTATTTGAAATTGATATGCAGCACGAAATATAATTGTGTAGTATTTGGTAATTCAACTGCATGACTGTTTTATGGACATTTGCTAGATGTTACATTCATTGTTCAGTCACTTTTCAATGAGTTCCACTTTACATAATACTTGGGAGTACTGGAAAATGACATTTTAGTCATATATTTTTGTCCTTATATGTTTCTATCTAGTGATAAATATATGTCTGCTACATTTTTAAAAGATCGTCTCACTGCTTTTACTGATTTCTGGGCTTCGACTCCCTTCTTTGCGTGTGTTTTCTGGTTGTTGAGATATCTGTTGGTTCTTTCTCTTTGCAATTTCCAAAGCTGACATTAGTGTTTGGCAGGTGCGCAAGAGACCTTTAAACAAGAAGGAAGTTGCTCGGAAAGAGGATGACATTGTCACTGTACCAGACAATGATAGTCTCACAGTCCATGAACCCAAACTTAAGGTCTAAAATTCATTTTCACATAGACTTTGATTTATGGATAACTTGATTCAGTGTCTGATGTTTGCTTTATAGGACTTATTTTGACCTGACTATTTTTTCTTGGATACATCTAATTTGACATTTCCATATTTTTGAGGAACTGATCTTTGGTTGTATTATGCAGGTGGACTTGACTGCTTATGTTGAGAAGCATGAGTTCTGTTTTGATGCTGTTCTCAATGAGTATGTGACAAATGATCAGGTATCGTTTCACTACCTAAATAGAAGATTTATACTAAGGTTGTCTGGAAAATTTTCAAAACTGATTTGGACTACCTTCAACTTTATCTTTTCAAGAGTAGATGATTTACCACCCAGTTTCTTGTAACTTTATCCCATATCCATTGTTGCAGGTTTATCGAGCCACTGTGGAACCAATTATCCCAACCATCTTTCAGCGCACAAAAGCTACTTGCTTCGCTTATGGCCAGACAGGTCTGCTGCATTTCTTCACATGCTTGATTCATTTTGTTACCGGAGGCTGCTTACTATTATCTTCTCCTACTTAATTAATTGTTGCCCCCCCCTCCCCACACACACACACACTATGTGCTAGTACTCTCTTCGTACGACTTCATAAATATCTTATCTTATTCAAAAAAAGAAAAAAAATACTTGCTCTCTACATGTTCCATATAATTTCAAATGTTTTGGTCCTTCTTTTGATAATTCTCCCTGTAAGTAGATGCATATCTGCTGATGGTATAATGGAAGAAGTTTATATGCTCTTTTGGCAGAGATAGTTGTGCTTCTCAAGTAGAGGATCAGTAATTTCATATTGATACTAAACTAGAAATTTTCTCAATGCTGTTTTTAGCAATGTTAACCTTGCTTCAACTGCTTTATAATTGGTTATTTTGTTGTATTTTCGTTTTCTGTTTTCTCTCTGATGATTTAGGGAGTGGTAAGACGTACACAATGCAACCATTGCCTCTTAGAGCAGCAGAGGATCTTGTTAGGTTGTTGCATCAGCCAATTTATCGTAATCAGAAGTTCAAGTTGTGGCTCAGCTTTTTTGAAATATATGGTGGAAAACTGTTTGATCTTCTTGGTGATCGGAGGTTGGTATCCTTAAAATGCTTTGGAAATTTCTTTGTACCTAATTTAAGGGATATTGCACATGCTCAAATGACACTAGGTAATGCCATGCATGACACACATTGAATACTTGTGTAGCCTTGAACCTGGCATTGGGTCCCATAATTTGCACGACACCAATCGGAAACTTGCCTAGCCTGGAACCTGGTATTGGGTCCCATAAACTAGTCTATGATTTGAGGAGAGTAATGGTACTCTTATCAATAATTTCTCGCAAAAATAGAGGAACTTCAAAACCTAAAGGTAGACATTTAAAACTTGTTGCGTCCTAAATGGTTAGATGACTATGTGGCTAAGTCGATACAGTGGTCGGGACTTGGGAGCGTGTTGTCTTGGTTGTCCATTTAAAAGATGATTGAAATCATTGTAAAAACTGCTTATATTATTCGCTCATGAATATGATGCTTCATCTATGTAACATTTATTCTTTGCCAGTTTCTTACCAGCTAGTCCATACTTTATGCAGGAAACTCTGTATGAGGGAAGATGGGCGGCAGCAGGTGTGTATTGTTGGACTCCAGGAATTTGAAGTTTCAGATGTGCAGATTGTTAAAGAGTATATTGAGAGGGGAAATGCTGCAAGAAGTACTGGATCAACTGGTGCAAATGAGGAATCATCAAGATCACATGCAATATTGCAGCTTGTTGTCAAGAAACCTAATGAGGTCAAGGAATCTAGAAGAAACAATGATGTAAATGAGTCCAAGGGTGGGAAAGTTGTTGGAAAGATTTCTTTTATTGACCTTGCTGGTAGCGAGAGAGGTGCAGACACAACTGATAATGACCGACAAACAAGGTAAGTTCAAATAGCACACTTCTTGCTGCACCTCGTTATGCTTCCGTCTTCTGAGATGGTTTCTCTTTTTCCCTTTGAATTTGTTTTCCTTAGATGTTGTGCATCTGTTTTAAAAGTCCTTTCACTGAGCCATTTTTAACATAGATCCTCGGAGAGTTCTGTCTGGGAACAGCTCGGATGTTTCTCAATCTTATTCTATAAGGACTAAAAGTACGAGGTCATGAAGATAGTTTGTATGTTAGATGTTATTGTTCTGAAATTTTTGCTTAAAAGTTGATCTTCCAAACACTGGAAATAAAGAGCTTGGCATTGTCAAGTACCTTACTCTCTGCTGCTGGAAATCTTCGAGTTTCCACTATGGCCAGTCTGAAACTGTAGTTTACATGATTATTCAGCACTTAGAAGATTGTGTGCTTCTCAGAATTTACCTCCATATAATGCCTGCTTTTCTTTTTCTCTCCGTCCCTACCCCCTCCATTTCATACTTTATGGGCCTTGCTACTAATTTGTTCAAGTAGCATATTTGAAATCTATATATTGGTTTCCTTTTCAGGATTGAAGGAGCAGAAATTAATAAGAGTTTGTTAGCTCTTAAAGAGTGTATCCGCGCTCTCGACAATGACCAGAATCATATTCCATTCCGTGGGAGCAAACTTACTGAGGTGCTTCGTGACTCCTTTGTTGGCAACTCAAGAACCGTTATGATTTCCTGCATCTCTCCTAATGCAGGATCATGTGAACATACAATCAATACATTGAGATATGCTGACAGGGTGAAAAGTCTATCCAAAAGTGGAAACACAAAGAAAGATCAGAGTGCGAGTTTAATACCGTCTTCAGTGCCAACTTTGGCTGTTCCTGCTGGAGCAGGAGATGCTTATGAGCAACCTCAAGAATCTAAAGTATTGGACACAAGAAGAAAGGCTATGGATAAAGAAAGCACATCTTACATTCCCTCTAGTGATTTTGATAAACAACCCTCTAGGTTTGGTTCAAGTCTTATCGTCAACAGCTGGGCGGAAAGTGGGGCAAATTCTGATGGTATGGAGAGGGACAGGGTTGAGGTGAAGAATGTATACGGCATTCCAGCTGGTCAGAAACTGTACTCGACAACCAATTTGCAAAGTTCAGCTGATGTAGTGGACAAGGTGCCGAAAGTGTCTCCACCTCGAAGGAAATCATACAGAGATGAGAAATCTGAAAAGCCAGAACGGCCAGGAAATTGGTCAAGAAAAGATGTCGCAAATGTTGATTCATCTTCTACAAGTTATAGACAACAATCTACAAGTACCCCCACAAAAGGTGCTGGATCAAGACAAAATGAAGTTTCATCACCTCCTCGTGACGGAAATATCAATGAAATACTCGAGGTTAGTCTTTATTATGCCTTCTGCATCTCATTTTTTCTCTTTGAACTCGGTGTTGAACTTCTCCAATGATGTGTTACTGTCCTCTTGCTGCATACAGGAAGAAGAGGCCCTTATAGCTGCTCATAGGAAAGAAATCGAAGATACAATGGAAATTGTTCGTGAAGTAAGCAAAGTTCCATGTTTATTTTGTTCTACTAATGTTCTTAATTGTTTATCTTCCTGAATCATGGTGGTTTCTGCATTTCTTTAGCTGCTTGTCGTGAACTTGTTACTATGCTCTGAGTTCCCATTAATAACTAACATATATATTCTTTTGCTCTCAGGAAATGAAATTGCTAGCAGAAGTTGATCAACCTGGAAGTCGCATTGACAATTATGTGACACAGCTAAGCTTTGTACTATCGCGTAAAGCAGCAAGTCTGGTCAGCCTTCAGGCTCGTCTTGCAAGGTTCCAACATCGATTGAAAGAGCAGGAAATACTGAGTAGAAAGAGGGTACCGCGTTAGACATGAAATCTTACTACATCAAATGTCCCCTTGTAATTCTTGCAGACAATCAATCAGGTGAAGAATCACTGTGCAGATTTTTTTACTAAATAGAAGAAAGAAACAATGAATGGCTTCTCTCATGATTTTCAGTTTTTTTATATATATATATTGTACATCCCCGTTTGATCTTCACTTTTATTTACATTTTATGGGCACAATTTATACACTTGAGCAACACTAAGATGATAATTTATTTTCTCCACATCCCATGAAGCAATTTCTTATACAAAAAATCGAGGTGTGGGGTTTAGATCTAATGAGTATCATCTTCCCCACTGTCTTCCTTCGAATTTCCCTGTTGTTACCACTGATGAATCATAATCATACAAATTCTGGCCCAAAATGATCACTCTTTTCCAATTCATACAAGGCTAGCTTTTGAATGCTCTTTGAGAAAGAGAATTGGAAATGAACAGCCATGTATTGTACGGGGATAAGTAAAACCGCAGCGGTGGGCGGAACATGAATTTATATGTAGAAATCCACAAATATTGCAACGAATAATAGACCCATAGAGAATAATTACAAAAGGAGAAAGAATCACGCATGTTTAAAACTCGAGAATTCATCCAAACAGAGTGAAATTTGAATGCTCTACAAGATTAATGAGATCATCCTAAAGAAGCAGTTCCAAACTCAAACGTACAAAATCAAGTTTTTCTAGTTATATCATATACTGACAAAATCATACTATAAAGATCTTCACGAAATAGTTGGCTTCGCGTCGACCAACTATTGAACTACATAATTATTACTTTGTTGAAACTGGATATACTGCATTGTTTCTTGGACTCTTCAAAAATGGCAACAGGTGTGTGTCGGATTCTCCAAAAGTAGTGTATTTTGGAGAATCCGACATGGGTGCAGCATCAAAAGTGAAGAGTCAACGCTACTTAGCTCAAGATTGTTTAATCTGCTTTCAACCTCAAGAGCTCCTTGGCAGTCCTCATCCTAAAATATGGCATGTCTACCTACAGAGAAAAGGAAACAACACTTGAGACTTCACATTAGCATGATTTTTGCAGAAAAAATTGAGTAATGAGTTACGTTGAGAGTTTTCCAAGTATACAAATTTTCAAATGGTGCAAACAAACTACTTCACTCCTTTTCATTTTATATGAAGGTGTTTGACTAGGCATGGAATTTAAAAAAGAAAAAGGACTTTTGGAACTTTAGATCTTAAACACGTCATGGCATTTTTGCAGAAAAAACTTTTATTTTCCTGAACAGATTGCACTAAAAGATGAAAAATAGTCAAGAGTATCATGAGATTTCAAATGGTCCTATCTTAAGCTGGACTGCCGCAGCAAAATTTATTTATGGCCTGGAGAAACATACAAGTATTCGGAATCAATGAGTCATGGTACTCTTATTAATTGAAAGTTGCCTCTTACATTCTTTCTCAAAACTCAATGTTTTTCTGTCTTCTATGTGTGTCGAGGGTAAAAAAGTGTCAGATAATGATGCAGCACATAGCTTACCTGATCAAAACATAGTCCTATATCTCTGCTGTAGAAATCCGCATTTTTTATCATAAACACACCGCAGTCGTACCTGTTCACAATGAAAGCTACCAGTCTGATCAAATGATAACACACAAAAACCAACAGAAGATAGATCTGAAGTAAATCAATTTTCTTGCATAAAAGGAAAATCTAGCAACAGACTCAAGATATTTGGGGAATAATGGCTATAAATTTGAGTTCAGAAGCATCAGGGTATCTCTAAAATCAGATTCACAAGGAAAGCACAAGAAACACAATACAATTTGCTGTAATAACAAGAATAACTCTTTTTTCAAATAAGGAGAATACCTTCACATAGAAACACTTAACAGATAACAAACTTGGATATAACCAATGACCTATGTATATATCCGACTGCGGAAGGTTGGAACATTTACAGAAAACATCTATGCATTCTAGCTTTAATTAAAGTAACTGTAATTCTATGTAGGCTTAGCAAAAAAAATAACATTTCATTCTTCTGAACAATTTGTGTAAGGCCAAGAAGTTTCTCTGCAAAATAACCAACTATAAGCTGGAAAGAAATTCATTTGGAATAAATAAAAGAACAAAGCATATCGCAGCGCCCGATGGCATTTAAGGAATTCTACACCAGTAGGATACGGCATTTCTCATCCACAGTCAATAAGGCTTCAAGGAATTATATCATGAATAGCAAAAAATCTTCATACTTTTCGACTTCTATTTGTCATTTCTAGCAGAGCATGTGGTAATTATAAGTAAAGAATTAAACTCAAGTCCACCCGAAATTACATCAAATTAAATGGATTAGGAGGAGCATCTTTACTAATATGAGGCCGAACATTGCTATGCTTAAACAGGCCAAGATTTCCCACGATATCAGCAGAATGTCAACTACTCGTGCCTTGTAGAGAGACACTCCATATAGCAACCAAATGAAAGCCAATGTTGCAGCATTGTTTGGCAGGTCAAAGCACATCGTCTTCCCGTATACTTAACAACTCACACATGGCAGGGGAAGTGCAAATCTAAGGTCAACCTATAGAAAATGCCTTCTTCTCGTTCTAAGTAAAACTTAACAAGGAAAAAGTTTCTATAAGAACTACTGAACAATCTCCAATAAAACTCAATCAGCTGAAGAGGTGAACAGAAAATAGCAGTAATAATATCAGAGTCACAAATATGTTTGGGAGGAATCATTAGACCAAAGTGTCAACACACCCATTCTTTTGCTCTGGAAGGTCCTCAACAAACTCTTGCTTCCATGAACTAACATCAATGTGTTTCCCACTCTTGTCCTTCACCTCATCAACAAAGTAACTAGCCTGCACATGAATATCAACAAATTGTAACATTCATCTAGCTAGAGTAAAAAATCCAGAAACATGATCTTTCCTCAACACCCTTTTCTCAGTCACAAATAAAATTAAGAATAGACAAGGTAACATGTCTCAACAAGTTTTACTTTGTACAGATACCAAACTTACCAGCACTTTCAGCACATTACTATCCCTTCCTCTGAGTGAATCAAGAAATTGGAACTTCTGATCCTTTTTATTGATAACAGCTAAACACCAATGTATTTCTTTGTGGATAGGGACAAATATCTAAGTAAATTAGGAGAATCAAATTAGTACACAGCAGATAGCAAAACAAAGTAGGAACAGGAAAACAAATCAAAGAACTTTTACTTTATCGCATTCAAGGAGGGAGTAACCCAGCTTTCTTTGGGATGTCCATCTTCTCACAGATTGATAGTTATAGCCTCCCGTGCCACTTATCAACTGCAAATGCGGTAATATTTCCACGAAAATAGGCAGATTTTCAATTAAATTCTCACATATAGTTTCAGTAAGGTGATAATAATCAGTAATTGACATTGCAACCTTATAATGTGAACAAAATCAGCTATTTTTAATAAACGTGATAACAAGTTAACCACGAGAGAGAAACTAAAGGGTGTCAATAACCATAGTTCATTCAAGGAAGAGTAGAGTATGGACTAAGAAGCAGAAGCAGATCAGTATACGAATAAAAAAAAAATTCACTATATCAGGTCTAGGGAAATAATTCATAAAAAAAAACACTGCCAACTACGGTACTTATGGATCAGATAAGGACTCTGATAGAGAAGACAAATACTTCATTCTCTACTCTTGAAGTGTGAATTCAGTGGAAAGAGGGTGTGACATGTTTAGGCAAATATGCAGACTAAGATAACATTTTATTGCAAGCACTGGTCATCACATTCCATACAGAATCCAAATCAACTGCAGAAATCAGGAAAGCATTGCAGACCATTTCCAACCATAGGTACTTGAAGAGTGACACAGGAGTCAGTGAACTGTCTGTTATGAAGAAAGAAAATACATCTATGGATAGTAACTTATATCTATGTATATACACATACAATCTGATGTTTCCACACTTTAGACAAAAACATCTTATATTCATATACATGACTTAAATAACTTTTCTTTATGATGAACTTATTTTTCTTATTGATGAACTACATTATTGTCTTGGACATTGATGAAGTAGACAACAGACGTAAATTAACAGGCCACACTTTCACTTTCAGATAACTATTATAGGCCAAGCCTCTGTATCAGCTGACAATAGTTGTAGAACTTAAATTTTGAGCTGAAAGTCAACGAACTGACCTTCTTGTAAAAGAATGTGTTAAAGAAATGACATTTCAAGAACTTTTGGGGCTCCCTTTTCTCTCTCTCCTTTAACAGTTCAAGATACACATTGATAACCTGCAAAAAAACAATCCATCCATGACATTAAAACTCATTTTATTTTTTCTTCTTTTCCATATTCAGCTTCACTAAATCTTAAACTCTCCTACCCCTGAATAGGAAAATGAGCATAAAGCATCACCTCATCATTCAACCATGCCCCAGGTCTCAAACATTGCAATATTTCTCCAGTAATATCGATATTGGAGCTTTTATGGGTTACCAAAACCTTTCTCCTGCACAGAATTAGACAGATACAACATATGAAGGGATTGCAAATTAAACCTCGTACAAAATAAAATTGTGTACAAATCATACCGATTGGATTTAGATAGAGCACAAGAAACCTCATCATGTTCCTCTTCAGTTAGAGGCACAAATGGTTCTGAAATCGCATCCTGCAAGTTAATAAACACCAAAATGAGGAAATTAAACTAGGAACACACGTAAACCCACATCATAAAGCAGGTTCTATCATGCTACCTCTATAACTTGTTCTTCTTTCTTTTGAGGCCGCAACAACCTATTTGTTTCGAGACTCTTCTCATTCAATCCTATCTGGAACTGTAATCTTTTCAACTTATCACTTATTTTATCCACTGAACCAAGAAGTTTCTTATACAAAGGGACATAGAAGTAGGAATCCGGTGTGGGGTTCATTTCTAATGATTCTATCATCGTTCCCACACTCTCTTCCTTCAAATTTCCATCATCCAAACCCGTTGTTAACACAGATGAATCCTTACCATCATAACCATCCAAAATCTTCACATCATCACCAACCTCCTGGCCCAAAAGATCACTTTTTTCACAACCCCGTCTTTCTAATTCCTCAATACTTGAATCCTCAAAACCATTAGCAGCAGCAGCGGCAATATCTAAATCACTATTTTTACAACCCCAAGCTTCCACTTCCTCAATACTTGAATCCTCAGAAACCCCCTCTTTAGCATCATCACCATCAATATCTATCACTTCAATATCTTTCCTCAAACCATCAAAATCACTTCTTTTAGTTTCCTCATACTTTCTCGACGGAGAATTACCCATTTCAGGACCTGAATTTTCCAAAACACCCTTGTAATTCACAATGTACGACGTCGTTTGCTTAGACCCAAATCTCAATTTCCTACAAGGAGCATGAACTTCTCTTCGAATTGGGTTTATCGGATCTGGGTACTTGAAAAACCTTTGTACAGTTGATTTACTTGGTAATGGTGGATTTAGGGCTGAAAGTTTGAGCTTTTTGGACAAATTTGAAAGTGGGGATTTGCAATTCGAAGAGAAGAAATCATTACCTCGCTTCCTGTTGCTCGTTAACGCTCCCATTGAAGTAGGAATTCTTCAATTTGCTCAGAAATCATCAAAACACCGCTATTGTTGAGTTTGAACAAAAAATGAGTAAAATCTTCTGATTTGGGGGGAAAGGGCTTTTCTTCTTCTTCTTTTTTGGCGGTTTTGATATATTTTTTATCTATTTTTTTTATTTTTCTTATTCATATCAAGGATTATATCAAAGAATAGTTAGTAATTACCAATAAATTATGTGTATTTAAAAGCTTTGAATAGCATGTAATAGCAAGTTTTTGTTCATGAAATAAAATATGTAGATATGTGATTTATTAATGCGGCGCTTTAGAATATTTCACTATCTTATTTATGAATTGTGTTATGCTCATTTGGTAAGAAATACTTCGTCAGTCCACTTTAATTGTCACGTTGCGCTTTTTGAAAGTCAATTTGATTAATTTTTAAAGTTAAATTAGATTACATTAATTCGGTATTTTAAACAAAGAATTAGATATTCAAAAACTATACGAAAAATACTATAAAATGCAATTTTTTACCTATCAATATGATGAAAAAAATACATCATAAAATATTAGTTAAAGTTCTAATAGTTTGACTCTAAAAAATGAAGTTATGACAATTTAAAAGTGAACGAAAGGAATAGCATTTCGTGCATTGAGATATTGTGAAACTTGAAAGTAAAATGACGTAAATTTGCATAAGATTATACACGTTTCACTTAAGGAAAAAAGTGAAAAATAAAGAAAATAAAATTTACAATAATAGTCTTTATCTACGTGGAGATTATTTATTGGTTTGATAGTTTTTGATACTTATTAATAGTATATATATAATGAAGTTAAGAGAAGTGAAATATATGATGTTATTATCCCACATCGGATAGTGAGTAGGAAAAATAGTGGTTTAAAAGTAAAAGCAAAAGTGGAGAGTTCACTGTGGGGGTGTGGAGCCGAGAATTGCGCACGATTCCCGTACCAACCCTGAACCCTCCGCTTCTGTAAATAGAAGATTAACTTAAAGGGGGTGGTTTGCCCGGTGTTTTCCCCCAGTTGTGCCAAACAAAAGAAACATCGATGCCTACGCGTGTGTCAGTTCTCAGAGTTGAATTATCTCCCGGCAGGTTAGAAGGTAGTGGCCATTGACATGAACATGTTCAATGGTCACTTTGTTCCTCGCTTGCCAAGCACCCCCACTTTTTTGACTTCTTTTTTTCTCTGATGAACATGAATTAATCATATAGTATTCCTATGTTGGTTTCAAAAGAAATACCGATGCCACCTCCACTTTTTGACTTTTTTTTTTATGAACATGAATTAATCATATAGTATTTCTATGTTGGTTTTAAAAGAAACGTTGATGCCTACGCGTGTGTCAACCCCACTTTTTGACTTCTTTTTCATGATGAACATGAATTAATCATATAGTATCCTATGTTGGTTTCAAAAGAAATACCGATGCCTACGCATGTGTCACCCCCACTTTTTGTGATGAACATGAATTAATCATATAGTATTTCTATGTTGGTTTCAAAAGAAATACCGATGTCACCCCCACTTTTTGACTCTTTTTTTTTATGAACATGAATTAATCATATAGTTTTTCTATGTTGGTTTCAAAAGAAACGCCGATGCCTCGCATGTGTCAACCCCACTTTTTGACTTCTTCTTTTTCCTGATGAACATGAATTAATCATATAGTATTCCTATGTTGGTTTCAAAAGAAATACCGATGCCACCCCCATTTTTTGACTTTTTTTTTTATGAACATGAATTAATCATATAGTTTTTCTATGTTGGTTTCAAAAGAAACGTTGATGCCTACACGTGTGTCAACCCCATTTTTTGACTTCTTCTTTTTCCTGATGAACATGAATTAATCATATAGTATTCCTATGTTGGTTTCAAAAGAAATACCGATGCCTATGCGTGTGTCACTTCTAAGAGTTGACTTATCTCCCGGCAGGTTAGAGGGTAATAGCCACTAACATATGGATTATGTAATTTATTATGGGAAAAATGGATTTGTTTCACTTATATGGGCCGAAGTTGCCATCCCGTTACGCTAATCATGATTTGAATCAAATTGGGCATTTTCATTGTCTAAATTGGAACTTAAGTAAACTAAAGAGGCATGCTCTTTAAACACCCTACACGCAGAAGAAAGACGTTTAAGTCTTCACTTACAATCCGATAAAGATGTTTTTGTCTTCCACGAATGTTCGATATATCAAAAAATAATTAGTTATTAATTACTAGTAAATTATGTGTATTTAAAAGTTTGGAATAACATGTAATCACATGGATTTGTTCATAAAATAAAACATGGAGATATGTGATGCATTAATACGGCGCCTTAGGATATTTCAATATCTTGTTTATGAACTATGGCTGCTCATTTGATAAGAAATATTGTAAGAGATGGGAAAGTTTTAATTTGTTTTGACAAATTGTGGAATTTTTATATTTATCAGAAAAATATATTACCTAATTAAGAATTTCAAATTACATGTCCGAAAAAATATAATATATATACCTCTCAATGAAAATAAAGAGGTTGGAAAAACTATCCTTTGTGGATATCATCTCTCTACTTGGTGTTTTTTTTTAGACCTTTAATTTTATTAACTACCTAGCAATGTCCACAAGTTATAGTTTAGATCCATAAATAACTCCACTAATTTGATTGCATTATAAACATTTTATAAAACCAAACACAAATAAATTAAAGCTTTTGTATTGTTAAGCAATAAAAAGATAGAAGATTAAGAAAAAAGATGAGTGAAAAATCAGTGTTAATTTTTGCAATTGATGATAGTGATCATAGTTTCTATGCTCTTGAATGGACACTTGATCATTATTTTGGTTCTCCATCAACTTCTCAATTTAAGCTTGTAATTATTCATGCAAAAAGTAATGCATATGCTACTTGTTCGGTAGGAATGTCTGGACCAGGTATAAAACGAATTCAGAATTTAGAGTCAATATGTTTAAAATTAGGGTGATATTCTATATAATTTTTTTTTTGTGTATGTGTACATAATTTGAGTTGAAAACATTCATATTCGATGGAAATACAGAATCCTTTGTAAATTCGTCCTTATGTTAAATCAAGAAGTGACAAATAGACTATTGATGGATTAAAATGGGTTGGATGGGTCGAATGAAAATATAGAGTTCTTCCTTTTTTGCCTTTGTGTTGAACCTATAGGTGTCAAATGAGTGTTAGTTAAAAATAGTTCGAGTCAAGATCAATTTGTTATATTATTTTGATCCGTTTGACCCCATTATTAATTTGATAAAACAATTCAAATCCAATCGAATTTCGGCAAATTCTCTCAAAAAAAGGATCAAATGAAATCAATTTCAACGAGTTCATAAGAAGTGATCTTATTTTACCTTGGATCCATTGAATTTAATCATACAACATAGTATGTTAACAATTCATATAGCAAAGTCATGTGTTGTCTAGTTCCCTTATCTCTATTGTCATTATTTTTATCATTCTACTATTTTATTCTTTGATTTTGTTATCACATGTTGTGTTTTCGCTTCGGTTACCCTATGATTTGTTATAGCTATTGTTCTCTTCTCCTTTTGTTTTTAGCATGTATTTTCCTATCGATACTTGATTAGGATATAATTTACTTGAGTCAATGATCTATTGAAAATAATCTCTTGTTCTTCATAAGATAGGAATAAAATTACACACCACCCTAGCTCCCAAGACCCTCACTTATAAGATGACACTGAATATGTTATTGTTGCTGATTCATATAACAAATACCATAGATACTTGATAGATTATATTATTGGTTAATGTTGTTGTGCAGGAAGAATTGATGTGCTTACACTCATGGAAACAGACATTAAAAGGGCAGTAGATAAAGTTATTGAAAAAGCAAAAGAATTATGCAAGAGTAAAGGTGTAACAAATGTATCATATGAAGTATATGAAGGTGATGCTAGGAATATTATTGTTGATGCTGTTGAAAAGCAACATGCCACTCTTTTGGTCATGGGCAGCCATGGTTATGGAGCTTTCAAAAGGTATATATATATATATATATAACACTGTTAATATATACGATTTAACCAGTTCTAATAAGTTATTGTTCTATTTCTAAGTTACCATATCGGAACACTTGATATGATGAGTTAATTACATGTTGTTAACTTAAAATGATAGGGTAGATTAAGTTATGTTTATATATATTGGCGGTGTATAGGATTTATGCTGGAATTATTCAAAAAATATTAAAGGTGCGTATTGGATTTGAAGAAGTATATTTTTGAAGAATTTGACACAACAATACTTTTGTACTTCAAAATATACCGAGGAGTGCATTTTGGATGCTTTAAAAATAGTATATAAAAAATTTGACACGGTAATACTTTTGGAGAGTACGAACAATGTAGCATAGGACATAAACTCTGATTTTTTATACTACTATTTATTTTTCTTGAAAAATATTTATTGGATGTTTTATTTTATTTTCTTTTTAAAATGATGCAGGGCTGTATTGGGCAGTGTAAGTGATTATTGTTCCCACCATGCTAATTGTTCTGTGATGATTGTGAAGAATAATAAACCAAAGAAATAGACAACCTTAACCGCTTATTTGGCTGTGGAATAAGTTATTTTGAAATTGATTATTTCAAAATTGTTATTTTATCCTTAGTGTGGGATAAAAATAATGTTACAATCTCAAGATAACTAATTCCGTGATTTTATTTCAATTAAACATGGAATAAACTCATCCTAAAATTAATTTTGAAATTAATTATCCCTTATCCGTCGTACCAAACAAGTCCTGAATGGTACTGTCTTGTTCAATTGTTAAGGAATTTAGATGATTTTTTCTGGTCTATATAGGATTGTATTGATTCTAGTGTTAGTATATTTAGGGTTTTTTTTTTTTCCTTTTCTTCCTTATAAGGAAAAATAATTAATCATAAGTTGTACTCTAATATTTATTTTAGATTCTTTGTACTTGTGAATTGAATTACACTATGTAATACTAATGTTTTATTGAATATCATTTTGGTGCAAGATATTATAGAAATTGTTACTTTTAAGTTGTATTTTGATGAATGATGCAAACATATAAACATATATAGCTATTGTAGACAACAAATCACTTGGATTGTTATCTTAAATTTCTACCACTAAATTATAAAGCTATTATATACAATTTTTTATTAACCTTATATTTTATGTCATATAAAATATATATGTTCTTGCATCGAAATAGAAATACCTAAATTTTTTTTGATAATTTTTAGTGGAGCTCAAAGTTCCTTTATTTAATTAAATAAAGTCGGTAATAGGCCCAAACGAGCTCAAGATAAAGCAAAAATAACAAGAACAATAAAAATCTGGCCTAGCCCATAAAGGAAATCAACCTGCGTCTATAAGATATCCCTAGAAAATAGGGTTTCCCATTTTGTGCTGTTCTTTCTTCTCTTCCATGTCGCCCTTCGGGAGTTGCTCTGAACTTGATCTTCAGTTTTCTCTTATCGTGGATCATCAACATTTACATCTTGATGTCTTTGCTTCTCCTCTTTCATTTGTTTCGCTTATCAAAGAGCATACACAATAAAAAATAAAAAGGAACATGACAAATAAAATTTAGTGTTTGTCGGTAGCAAATTACACAAATTATCGAATCAACACCAGACCGTACATATGTGTTTTCTCTGATCGGTGTTCTCCAGATCAGAACCGAAAGGATATATAAGCCCATGAAGAATTATCAAACATAACTTCACGTCAAGGGAAGAGAAGATAATAATAACTTTCTTTGTTTGACGAAAGTAAATTACGCAAATTGCCAAATCAACATTATGTAGCACAAGAGTGCTTTCTCTGATCGACTTTCTCCATATCAGAACCGAAAGGACATATCAACCTTGACTCCGTGAGTGATTATGATGCATTTTTTCATGTCAAGAAGGGGAGAAGATAAAAAACAACTTTCTTTTGTTTCACACTTTTCTCTAATCTCGATAAGATAAATACAACTAGCACTTGTTATAAGGACTTCTATAGCCACTTGAGTCGTCCCGAAGGACTATTATGAGTGGAAATCCAAACTTAGTGAACCATTTTGTACTTTTGCTCCAATATTTAATTGAGCGGGAAGAACCAAAAATTCAAAGAAGGTAAGCTCTACACATTTGACCCAAAAAAACTCAAGCTTCGTAGAGCCTCGACCATGGCTTCCAAATTCTCTGGTAGATTTTCCATGGAAGACGCTATAGAGAGAATAGTAAACGACCTCGAAACTCAAACACCCATGTCAGAATCAGCTTTAAAGGATCTACAAACCCTTTTGGATCACACACTCAAAACCAACGACCCTATAGATATTGAAGACTTTTACGATGGATTATCTTCAAGAAATCTCTCACCCACTTCGTTAATCAACTCAATTGCTTCAACGATGGATTCTTCACCTTCGAGTGTTTCGCTTTTGGCTTCGAAGGTTTACTTGTCTCTACTTTTGACACCTAATTCTCCTGTATTTACGCTTTTTACTCCGATGGCGTTTTTGTCTCTTCTTCGTTCAATTCGTCAGGGTTTTAAGGCACCCTCTTCGGTTTCCCCAGATGGGTCGGGGTCAAATAGTCAGGGGAAGAAGAAGAAGGGGAGGGTTCGCAAAGGAGGGAGAAATGCTCGGGATGGTGAAAATGAGAGTGAATTTGATGTTAGGATTTTGTTCATTGTGCTTGATAGGTTGAAATTGGTATTGAGTTTAGTCCATTTGGGTAGGTTTCCAGATTGTTTGAAGAGTTTGGTACAAACTATAGCTGAAATTGCAGTTAAAGCAGTTGATTTATGTGGGAATTCTGGGATTTATGGGAGATTTTGTGAGCTGTGTAATCAGATTTTGAGTGAAGTACTGAAGAGTGAACATGGAGATCAAGGGATTTCAGCTGTTGAGGTATTGAAGTCATTGACGCCTTTAATTCTATTGGTTAAATCACCAGCAAGGACTTTAAGTTTGGAATTTGTGGTGAATAGAATGATGAGATTGGCGATAGAATCGAATGATATAAAGAAAACAGTTTTGAATTTTCCAAAGTACATAGTGCAAAAGGCTCCTGAAAAGGCTGAGCCAAGGGCTGCAGCTGTTGAAGCCATTGTGGAAATTGTCAAGTTTATGGACTTTGAAGATCAAAATGAGTTTGCTAGTTATGTGGTGAAGATGAGCCAAGGGAAAGCACATCTGCGACTATTAGCTGTGGACCTTATTCCAGCATTGATGATGTCACTAAAGGATCCATTTGGGTCGCATTCGAATGTTGAGGTTGAAAGTTCTTGGGGCTTGAGTTGTTTGGAGTTGCTGATTCAGCGTTGTTCTGATGCAACTGCTGGAATTAGGGCTCGAGCTTTGACAAATTTGGCTCAATTGGTGGGTTTTTTCTCTGGGAATGATAAAAGCAAATCAGTGCTGAAGAAGTTTATGGGGTTTGATTCAGTTGGGAATGACGTTTCTGATAAGCCTGGAAGTGTAATGAATAGCATTCTGAAGAAACGATGTATGGACGAGAAGGCTGCAGTCAGGAAGGCTGCTCTTCTTGTAATATCCAAGCTGGCATCTCTTTCAGACAGTGCTCCAGATGAAGATTTTCTCAAGACATTGGGCATGGCATGTTCTGATCCACTTGTTAGCATAAGGAAAGCAGCAATTTCAGCTCTTTCAGAGGTGAAGTGATTCATGTGCAATTTATATTGTTATTACACTGGTTTATTTCAGTTAAGCTGAGGGTCTAGTAGAAGCAACCTCTCTACCTCCCAAGGTAGGGGTAAGGTCTTTGTACACTCCACCTCTCTGTACCCCACTTGTGAGATTACACTGGGTATGTTGTTGCTTCTAGCTAAATAGATGGTAGGCAAAGTTTCTATAATGAAGAGATTTGATTCAAAGTCTAGCATCTGCTGCTTAGAGAAGTTGTTACTGCTCTAATTTTGTGAGGCGGAATGGTTTGTAGCAAGTTAGACATGTTAAAAGAAATCAGTCTTATTAATAACAATTGGTTCCGGTTTCAGGCTTAATTGATTGATTGGTATTGATGTTGATAACAGTTAAAAGTGGACCTCCATTTGGTTTCCTGGATCATCGGTTAGATATTTTATGGTTATCACGTACAAAATAAAAGACAGATTGGGGTTGCATTATTATGGAGCTGGTGATAAATTCTGTTCACACTTTCCCACGCATACGTAGTTCTAACTTCTGATCTTCTTTAATTGGCAGTAAAGATGCCATTGATCCAAAAAAAGGAAAAAAATGCATTACACTACCATCATCTCTACACGGTCATGGAGCAAACTGCTTAGTTATATGATCTTTTTCTCCCCTTATTTGAGGAAAGAATACCAATGTATCATTTTCAGCTACTTGTAGCATCACCACTTGTGGTATCTTTTTTGCCAGTGTCTCCAAACATTTGTTCACTTTTATCTCTTCCACACGCACGTATTATGCTTACTTGGCTTGAGAACCACATGAATCAAGCCCGTGTCTTTCTCCTTTGTCTTTCTAGATTTCTGTCACCTTTCGACCATTTTTTAGGAAAATAGGTGCACTTGCACCAATTTTATCCACTCTGTGCCTTCTGCTTTTCCTTTAACTCTAGCTTTCAAATGTCAAATTAATACACATTCTTCTGTATTTATCAGATTATTCACTTTCCTCTCCATTCATTTTGTGGTATAGCATTTATTACCTAGTTTGATCTCATTTGATGTCTATATTTGCTTTACAGGCATTTAGGATATTCACAGAAGGTAGTGTAGTTAAGGAGTGGCTACATTCCATTCCTCGTCTAATAACTGATAATGAATCTAGCATACAGGAAGAGTGTGAGAATCTGTTCCTAGAGTTGGTGCTCGACCGTATTTCTAGATCTGGATCCAGCAATCTCCTGAATCATGCATCTGAGGGTAATTCAAATGGCAAGGCAGCAGCCTTAGAGATGAAGATGGAATTGTTATATCCTCAGGGAGTTTTAGGTATATTGAGAGAGATATGTGATGGAGAGGTGACACCCTGGGTAAAGAAGATCTGCACAAATTTAGGAAAGAAGAAAAAACTCAAGCCTAAGATTGTGACTACACTTCAAAATATCATAAAGTCGTCCGAATCTCTATGGTTAAGCAATTCCATGCCAATAGATAAGTGGACAGCTCCTCCAGGTGCTTGGTTTCTACTCTCGGAGGTGTCAGCATTCCTTTCCCGAGCTACGGATTGGGAATTCCTCCATCATCATTGGCAGCTCCTTGACAAGTATAAAGCCACTGGAGATCCTGATAGCTCATGGGATCCAGGTTGTCCGGAGGAAGGGCTAAATACAACATCAAGCACTTTTTCATGGGCTGCAGATCGTGTGCATCTTTTGCAAACAATCTCTAATGTTTCTATGGATCTGCCACCTGAACCTGCGGCAGATCTAGCTCATAACCTTCTTCAACGTTTAGAGGAGTTCAACATGCATTCGACAGAGGTATCTGCCATCAGTAACATTTCGTATTATACTTTCATGTGTCCTTCCCTTCTTACATTCGTAGAGATTATATGTAATTTGCATGTGAGTTGTTTCAGCCGACTTCAAAGAAGTTTGACAAATCTCTTTATAATCTAGGTGCTTCACTTAACTGATTGCTTGCGGTTTGATTTCAAATTTCTTGAAAGGAAGCATTGATATGAAAGTTCTAGGATACGTTTTGTTTCTGCTTTCCTGAACAACTTCAAAATGCCTAACCTCTAACAATGGATTTGTTATTCAGTATTTCGGAATCCACCAGCTACAATGGTATATTACATATGTCTATGCTCTATTAATTGATAGACAATATTCCTTAGGCTTATGGTCTCTCATAATGAAAACTTCCCATTGACTAATTTAAGGGAAAATGCCTGGAAACTTTTGATTTACAGAGGATAATAAGGTGCATATAAATTAGTTCTATGACTCAGTGTAGCAACTTTGCAAAATTAAGATGTGTTATTTATTACATTCTGAAACTCTAAAGGAGTAACATTGAGCTTTTATGATGTGTAAGCCTACTGCAAGCATATTTATATTAAACTTCCAACAATAGTTGTTGTAGTTTAAGAACACAAATTTGTACTTTTGATGGATAGACAACAATCAAATTACAAATGCAAAGGTAGTCGGTTTGGCGTTAATAACATTATGCCTCTGATCATACCTTCAAAATTTTATAGTAATACCTTGCATCAGTATTGCCTTGGCGAAAAAGGTAGTGCATGTGTATAACTGTCATCTGTTAATGGCTTGGCTGTGGCAGGTTAATGCTCATGTGAAAGCACTCAGAACTTTGTGCAAGCGGAAGGCTCTGAACCCTCAAGAGGGTGATTCCCTTGTTGCAAAATGGGTAAATCAGCTAATATCCAAATCATCCAGATTGCTAGATGCATACATGTCAAAGAATGTGGAAGAAAACGGAACTATCTTTGTCACACCACTTGGGTGTACAACTGGAAAGGGGAAAAGAACAGTGGCATCACACTCTAAATTGTTACCGGAAACAATAACTGCAGTTCATACTATTGGGTCTCTAGTTACTATTTGTCCTTCAGCTGATGTATCAACCATTGTTCCCATTTTACACACAATGATCACTTCCGGTACCAGTAACACTAGAGCTAAAAAACCAGCAGTCGCTTCCATTTCCATAAAGCAGACTGCTCCTTCCTTGTACATTCAAGCTTGGTTAACCATGGGCAAGATCTGCCTCACTGATGGGAAACTCGCAAAGCGCTACATTCCTCTGTTTGTCCAGGTATGGCTTGCTCCTATGGATTAAGATTCTGCTCAGCCCAAAAAAAAACTCGACAAAATAACTTCTGCTGTTGACAATGTTCTCTTTCATTATGTTTCTCAGGAGCTTGAGAAGGGTGATTGTGCTTCCCTCCGCAACAACATAGTTGTAGTGATGGCAGATTTTTGTGTACGGTATACTGCTCTAGTCGACTGGTGAGTACATTTGTATTCATAAGCATGTCTATAGCAGCTTGCACAGATCGTTTTCCCTGACATATTTTTTATGTCCAATTCTTAATAAAAAAGTTACCTATCAAAAATCACCAAGTGCCTACGTGATCCATGTGAACTTGTTAGAAGGCAGACATTTATACTACTATCCAGACTATTGCAGGTACACTCCTGAAGTCATTCTCTTTCTAAATTTTAGGCAAGCTCTTGATATTGCTTTGGTTAACTGTCATCTGTCGTTTCTTGTACTCAGAGAGACTACGTCAAGTGGAGAGGAGTGCTTTTCCATCGGTTCCTGTTATCTCTTGTTGATGAATCAGAGACGATTAGACAATTGGCTGATTTTCTATTTGGAAATATATTAAAAGGTTGTATCTCCGTAAACTTAGCAATTGAAAGTATATTTTGCATGCGAAACTTATTATTCCCTTTTTGCAATTTCTCTGCAGCCAAAGCACCACTTTTGTCCTATAACAGTTTTGTAGAAGCCATGTTTGTGCTGAATGACTGCAATGCTCATACTGGATCCAGTAATCCTCAGAATTCACGAAATGAGACGCGGATTTTTTCTATACGGTAATAAATGTTATTGTCTCTAGTCATTATCTGGTCAGTAACAAGAAACTCTTCTAACTTTAGCTATTGTACAGAGGAAATGATGAGAAGTCTAGGTCTTCAAGAATGCACATATATGTGACATTGCTAAAACAAATGGCTCCAGAACACCTACTAGCCACATTTGCCAAAATATGTGCAGAGATCCTTGCTGCTGCATCTGATGGTTTGCTTAATATCGAGGATGCAACTGGACAGTCTGTTCTTCAGGTACCGATTCCTAACCAATCACCTCAGCTCCCAAAAATGGGAAAACGATAAGGACTTCTTATAAGGTTTATTAGGGATTACTATCAGTATTTATTGCTGAAGGGTAGTAGTGCATCTCACCTAAAACCATAACAGAAGATTGCTTAAAATGCTTTAACCAACCTACATATAGCTCCAAGGTGAAGTGAAAAAAAGGGTAATAGTGCATCTCACCTAAAACCATAGTCCGTGGATTTCCTTACTGTTGGACTAAGATAGAAGATTTTGTCTTGTGCTCACCAAGCAGTGAGCTTATATCTCATGTTTTTGTGTGAGGATAACGAGAATTCCTTCACCGGTTGGAGAAATTTGTTGGTTAATCAACTTGTTTTGGCACTCATATTGAATTGTATTATGATCAGGATGCATTTCAAGTTCTTTCTAGTAAGGAGATCCGAATTTCCACTAGCCGTGGGTCCACCACAGAATCAGCGGATGTGGAAGAAGAAGGGGCAGATGGAGGAGCATCCTCAGCAGCAAAGGGAAGAGCAATAACACAAGCAGTCAAGAAAAGCTTAATCCAGAATACGATCCCGATTTTTATCGAGTTAAAACGCCTACTAGAGAGCAAAAACAGTCCTCTCACTGGTTCTCTCATGGAATGCCTTAGGAACCTCCTCAAGGATTACAAGAATGAGATTGATGACATGTTGATTGCTGCTAAGCAACTCCAGAAAGAGCTCATTTACGACATGCAAAAATACGAATCAATGAAGGCAAAGTCAGCTGCTGCTGAGGCAGTTGCAACCATGCAAAGACCAGATCTTTATCGGTCACCAAGTAATCCTACAACTTCAAGCTTCATGAACAAGAAATCTGATGAGGGCAATACAAAAATAGCTTCAGCCATGGCAGATGCAGTGGCAGCTGTAGCAGCTCGGTCAGTGCTCAGGGAAGTCAATAGAGGAACATCAACTCCACCACTAAGTGCAATGAAGGCACCTAGGCTCAAGTCTCATTCAGGTGGAGCATTAAGCAGAGGAGACAAGCCTCCTGAAGTGATTGAATCTCTAAGGAGAAGGCAAAACTTCGATTCTGATGACGAAAACTGATTCCTTCCATTATACATAGATTAGTAGGATTAGAATTCAGGGCTGTACAGAAGTTATTCTCTTGAGACATTGTTGATCTTAAATAAAATTTAATCAATTTTAGTTTCGAAAAATTGCTTTCGGCTGAGATAACAGTTACAGTAACTCATAACATTATTCTATAAACAATATATGCGCATTTGGAAAAGAATCAAGTCTTTTTATTTGATTGAGTATTTTTATTAGATCATTATTTTCTACTTGTATTATTTCTCTTAACACTTTTAATTCAAAAAATAAATATAAACCATTAATATGAACTATTATGTGTTAAAGAAAGTTCAAGGTTAAGACACTGTTTTTTTTTAAATTCTTGTCATCTAGTGATCTCAAATTACCACTAAATAAGAAACAAAGATATTTTCATATGTTTCAATTGGTTCAAATCTATTTTGAAGTGAAAAAATAGCTTGGTCTACGATATATATAAAGTAATCAACTCTAATTTCAAGAGACTTTGTGATTTCGTTATCTTCATCAAATTATTTCTTACGAAATTCAATATTTATCTCATAGGCAATTTCCTTAGTAGAAATCATAGCACTCAGAGTACATATAATTTTTTTTAAAAAAAATGACATTCACAAGTAATTCTTTTTTTTAAAATGGGCCCTCCAAAAATATGAGCCCCCAAGCGATGGCTTTAGTGGCCTAGGGGTTAAGACGGCCTTGACTACGAGGTAAGAATAAGGTCTGTGTAGATTCCTCATACCCACTTTATGGGACTACGTTGAGTATATTGTTGTAACAACATATTCAATGTAATATCCAAGTGAGCTACCTCGTGTCACGGAGGTAAAGAGATTGTTTCTGAAAGATCCTTAATTTATTGACTCCAAACAATATCATTGTTATAATCTTTGAACTATAGTTTCATTTTTGACAAATTTTATACCGACATATTCCCCTAATCCTTAAAACCAAACGACCTTTAAGTTCTTAAAGTAATTGTGAATTGTAAATCTCGAATATAAGGTTTTTCAAAAATAACCCCTCTACCTCTATAAGTATTAACCATATTTTTCTTCATATTTAATAAAAGTTTTTATTTTTGAAAATTAATATAACTATATAAGTAATAAAAGTGCTTTAAATACAAATATCTTTATGATTTATATATTTATATATATAAAATAAAATTATTAAAAAAAATCAATATCGTCGTCAAATATACGACTCTTTCACTGATGTGGCGCGTGTGAATTGGTCCGACTATAAAGACCGCAAATCTGCTCACATCTCTCATTTTTTGCGACTCTCAAAATCTCCTCTTTCTCTGCTCGCCGTCCGGTCGGTCGGTCGTCTCTTCCGATTTTACTTCCGGTAGCAGGTGAGTAGTTTCCGAGCAGCTATTACAGTTTTTTCCGATCATGTTTTTGTGGAATTTTCAGATGAGATTCGTTTGCGATTCAATTTCATGAAATTCTAATTTTCAATATTTTATGGATTATGCTTTTTTTTGCTTGATTATGTGTTTATATATTTATGAATTTGAGCAATTGGTTGGATGTTTTCCTAATTAAGAAATTGAATTGCGATCGAGGCTCCTTCGTGTGTGTTTGTGATCTCTAGTGTAAATACAGTTATTGACAGTTCTAAGCCGTTTTTTAGTTGCATATTTCATTGATTTTTGCTTCATTACATGTTTATATGTGAAGTTGAGCAATTGGTTGGGTATTTTCATGATTAGGAATGTTGAATTGAGATCCTGCTCCATTGTGTATCTGATTCCTAGTAGAACAAATATTTTTCAGTAGAGCATTTGGTTGGATGCTTTCCTAATTAGGAAATTGAGTTGTATCGTGATCTCCAGTGTAATACAGTTATTGACAGTTCAAACCTTTTTTTTTGAAAAAAAAAAATTCATTGATTTTTGCTTCATTTCATGTTTATATGTGAAGTTTGAGCAATTGGTTGTATATTCTCCTAATTAAGGAAAATGAATTGCGATTACTCTCCTGTGTGTATTGTGATCCCTAGTAGAACAAGTATTTTCCAGTAGATTTACTTCATTTGTAATACAGTTATTGGCAGTTCAGGCACAAGTTTTCAATATTTCATCAATTTTTTGCTTCATTACATGTTTATATGTGAAGTTGAGCAATTGGTTGGGTATTTTTGTAATTGGGAAAATTGAATATGCGATCACACTCCTGTGTGTATCATGATCCCTAGTAGAACAAGTATTTTTCAGTAGATTTAATTAATTTGTCATACAACTACTGGCAGTTCAATCGCTATTTTTCAATATCTCATCAGTTTTTGCTACATTACATGTTTGTGTGTGATTTGAAGAAATTGGTTGGTATTTTGGTAATTAGGGGAAGTGAACTGGTCTGCTTCTCTGTGTATTGTGATACTGATCCCTATTAGAATTTCTCTTTCTCAGTGGATTTAGTTCGTGTGTAATACATAATAACAGTTCAATGTGTTCCTGTAATAATTTTGAGTGATTTGTTTGGTATTTTGGCAGTGAGGTGAGTTGAGTTGAGTTGCAGTCACGGTTTCTCTGTGTATCATGATCTGTAGTAGAATTTGTATCTTTTATCAGATGTTCATTTATTTCTCAACCAATGAAGCCTAATTTTCATTTTCTGTTTGTGTGTTAATATTAAGTAACTTGTTTGGTATTTTGGTGATTAGGTGAGTTGAATTTGCAATAGTTCCTTCTCCCTATATTTCTTGATCCTAGTAAGATGTGTATTTTTGGTTGGATACATCTTATTTGTTATACAATCTTAAATAAACAGAGTCCCAATTTCGTATCTCATCGATATTCTGATTCATTACACGTTTTTGTCTGTTAATTTTGCAATTTT
>JAJOOR010006559.1:0-26287 GCA_036250505.1 Solanum acaule | reverse complement strand
ATGATTATTTCGATGTATGCGTATCGCGTCAAATTATTGGATAAGTCATATATTTGTTTTGAAAGCATTTTCTTATTGGTTAAACCGAAAACCGAACCATTAAAGACCTAAAACCGATAAACCGAAAACCGATAACAAATATCTTATTGGTTTGGTTATTGGTTTAGCATATTTAAAAACTGAAAACCGATAAACCGAACCGATAATACTTATAACCGAACCGAACCGACCGATACACACCCCTAGTCTGACCTAAGGATATACATAGATACCAATAACATTCGTGACTTGATATGGGAGATTATAATGATTGGTAGAATATATATAAAAGTAATTAATATGAGATTTTAAGCTTAAAACGTTACGGGTGAAAAAAGAGAGTACAAAAAGTATTAGGGGTGTCAGGGTAATTTCTTTAAATAGTAAAATGAAGGAAGTGTGATCCATCAGAATACACTTAAAAACAGAATTTCCCACCCAAAAGCTGTAAACCATAACCGCCATATCTTACAGAATTTGCAGTTTGCAGTTGAGCCTCATCAGCCTTCCAAAATCCACCATTGAAGATGAGCACTCCAATTGAAGAAGTTTCTGCTCATCTAAAAGAATTCAACTACGAGGATTGGATTTCAGAGTTATCTAAACTGACGGAATGGGTCTACAGTTTTGGCAACCAGCATTTCCCGTCAAGTAAACAACAGAGAATCTCTGACATCGAGCATCAAGTTTGTTTGTGCATCGAAGTTCTCGAATCAGTTCCTCAAGGTATGGATTATCCAGAAGAAGAAAAAAAACACATTCAATTTAATTTATCAAGTGAGTTTAAGTGGTACGAATTCGTGCAGAGAAGAGGGAATTAAATCATGAACGTGCAATATTCGAGTATCTAAAAGGAAGGTTTTATAATGCAATTCCTGATGTTTATAAGGAGGAAGCAGAGCGTCATCTCGTGAATGCTGTAAGTGAAAGAAGGATTGCATATTTAGTGTGTTGAATTTGCGTTTGGTTTCCTTCTCACTGTGCCTTCATTTTATCTACCAGACTCGATTAAATCCGCATCTGCGGGATGCTTGGCATTGCCTCGGCAGTTGCTTTGCCAAGAAAGGGCATATCCATAGAGCTAAAAGATGCTATCAGACTGTCCTTGAAATGGTTATATTTCGCTGCTTCTTTAGTACTTAAGTTTTCCGTTATCTAAACTTCAAACGCTCCCTTCATTTAACGGATTCATCATCTTTTATTTGATTTAGGGTGAAGAAAGTAGCATAATTTTACATAAACTTGCAGACCTTGAACTGAAGTTTGCACGAGGTGAATGTAATTCTTTTGTTTATTTCAATCCAGTTCTCATGGTCAGTGTATTTTTCCCATTGTTTTTTTGCTCTACAGCTGTTTTTATGGACTGGAAGCTCTGTCTTTGAAGTTCTAATTCTATCCCTAATTAGATACTTTACATATTTTTGTTAGTCTGGGATTCTGATTTTTAATTGAATATGATTTCTACAATTTTCAGTTTAGAATCTTCATTTAACAAATCAAAGAAAATGTATAATACATTTCTCCAGTCTCTTATTAAGTTAATAATAGTTACTCAGGGAGAAAATTCAGAAATCTATATTTGCTTTTTTTTTCTTAGTGGCTGCTGCTGATCTATTCATCTGATTGTATATCTATTTCATAGTTTCTGAAAATCCAGCCAAGCACATTGAACAAAGCATCAAATATGCCCAAAGGATGCTCGTTCTGGATGACAAGGATGGAATTTGTTTATGTAAGACTGCAAACAGAATCTAGTTAAAAGAGGAACTACTTTAAATTATAGTCACTTACCTCTGAGATTCTCTGATATTGTGTCATAAACATTCTGTGCTTCGGCACTCTCAGCTTTGCCAATTTGCTAAATGTTTACTTGGTGTTTGTCAATGATTGTCTTCACCCTTCACATATTGTTTAGCTATAGTTAAGAAATAACAATTAAGACAGATTAAGGTGCAGAAATTATATACTTTGGTACATGGAACCATGAAGTACCATATGCGCGGTACATGGCATTTTATAAAGTGTATGTTATACTTATGTAAACATCCAAGTGTCCTGCTTTACTATAAAGTGTATGTTATACTTAGATCTTTAACTAGTATCTGCACACAGTTTTAGATATAATAAACATTTTGATAAATCCAATTTTCAACTCCTTCACTGAACTTCATTTGGTTGGTAGATATCTTAGGATGTGCACATTTCACTTCCTTTCTTCTGACTGGAGGACGGGATCACAATAATCTTCTTCTGGCATTAGAGGCATACGAAAAAGCTGTAAGTAGTTCTTACAATCTTGTCTCTGTATATTTATTTCCCTTTATTTTAACATGAAATAGATGTGTACAGTATTAGCTCCCTGCGAGCCTGGTTATTTTAGATACTTGGAAGTTTCTTCTGATTTTCTACTCTATTTCAGAAGAGAATTGATGCAATGAAGTCAAACCCACATCTTGAATACGACTGTAGCATGGTAAGTTGTTAAAAAAACCAACTGATTTTCACTTATGAACTGTTGTATCATATATAGGATCTTTCAAAACACAAGGTTCTCAATTGTTGCTAATTATCACCTCGTACTTTTATGATGGTGTTCTTAAAGAACAAGAGTTAGAAAAACTAAAAATAAAGAAAAAGAAACAAAGACAAGAGACCATGTATCAAGTTGTACACTGCACAGTGCAGCAAGGAAAGGATATAAGTTTGCAACTTCTTGTGTGGATCACAGATAGACCTTCTTTCATCATCTTAAAGGTTGCAGAGAATGCCTCTAAATAAGCTTGGCTCTCTCAGAGTTTGAATAAAACCATAAAATAGAAGCATTCTCTCATAAAATAGGACATGTACACAGGTTGTACTTGAAAGTTGAAACACACATGAGGATACAGGTTATAATATGACAAGGAAGCACTGTCAACTTTACAGAGAAAAAGAAAGTCGTACGTGAAAACAGAATCTGATAATAACTCATTGAATTAGTTACCTCTTTCTGGTAGTTAAGCATCCTGTCTGACTATTACAAGTGTTTATATAGAGAATTGAGTTTGGTACGAAATGATCAGTAAATGACTATTACAAGATCTGCAAATATCAGTGACTTGTTGAATTGTGTTTAGTACGAAATAATCTATCTAGAAGAACAAGAGTGTATAGAGAAGTACAACTTCGAATTAGAAAAACAGTCTGATTTAAAAGAATTGGCTTCAGCTAGCTTGAAAGTTTTATGCTTAGTGAAGAAAGAACCAATAGTCTCTATAAAACCTCACTCTTATTCATCTTCTAATTCTATGTTTGCATATATCATGATATCTTAAATACAGACTTCACTTTCCCCCTTTCTAAAATTCAATGCCATGTCGGGAAAATTTGATATTTGTTTTCTCAGGTGAATAGATATCTGGAGAACTACAAGATGTCGCTAATTGGATTTTCAGATGCTGCATCAATGAATCCTGCTAGTGATGCTTTACATCAAATGAAACTGACGCTCCAGCTTCTTGACAAATTAGAAGGATTACTTCAGGTAAGATTACGACATTGTGGTTATTTTTTATAAAGCATCCATAAGTGATATTATAATCCATTGCATTAAGAACGGCTTAGTTGATGACATTAGAATCAAGGTTAATAAGTATGATCAAAGGTTCATTGTTTCCAGCATATATGCAAATGCAGGTCAGTGATAACTACTTACAAGAGGTATTCAAGGAGTCACACTCCCTTCAATTGCTCATCTGACCTGTCCAACTCCCAACATGTCACAGTGGAGTGGTTTGATGTGTTCACACATACCTGTCACTAGTACGGAACTCTGACCTGTTTAAACACTGATTTCATTGTCAGAGTTACCAAGGAAAGCTTTCCGTTTCCTGCTATAACATAATGTATGATGAGGTAGTCCTTTAAGATAGCTTCTGAGATAACCAGTCAATATCTACAAAGTTCTGCTCTGACAACCTTTAGGTAACAAGTACTAATGATAGCTAGGTGGGGAACATATATAAACATGAAATTGGGTTTTATGGTATGACAGGAAAAACACCAAAACTTAGTCATGCTTTTCTATGATTTCTCAAAATTGTCTTAATGTGTAGGTTTGAGGCACAGCTGATGGGTGAATCTTGGAATATAGCCAAACAAGTAGAGGCTAAGAAATTACGATAGGCAGAAAAGATTATGTGGAATTAAGAGTTGTTCGGATAGAAATATTCTAGTTGGTTGCTATGTTAGTAACACTATTTGTATTAACTTGGTAACTCTACTATGGCTACCCCAGAAACCTTGGTTAAGTTTCTCCTACTCGGCGAATTTTTTTCTGAATCCTTTTCACTTACTACAACAATAGTAACATGCTCAGTGAAATCCCACTAAGTGGCGTCTAGGGAGGGTAGAGTGTACGCAGACCTTACCACTACAAATAGTTGCAAAAGGTACTCATTAAGCATTAGAAGTATCTAAAAGAAAAGGAGATGAGGTACTGACTGATTCTTGTGTCCTTAAATAGTCCAATTTAATTGTTCAATGAGTTAATTGAGCCCTTCCTGTATTGACTGAACGGTGCCTGGGGTAATATTTTAGTTGTTTCTTTTTTTTTCTTTTCTTGATTTTTTTCAAGAAACAGGAAAGTTATGATGTAGTTTTTAAAATATAATGTCTTAAGATTCTCAGTTGTTAAATGCTTCCTTCTTTTAAATCTGTTAAGACATTATGAATGAGCTTGTGAAAGATACATTTAAATTATGTGATCCTGCTTTTCAGTGTAAGCGTAATGACAAGAATAAAGGGAAGAGTAAGGGAAAGAGTACGGAAACAAACTTGCCTGCCCTGATCGAATCACTTGCTAATATTGATCGTAAGGCTTTACATTCTTCTTAGATATTGAACTGTAAACAATGAGGTATATGATTTACCTATTTATCTATTAGTTGAGGTAATAGAGTGCTTTCTGGCAGTTAATCCTCTGTACAACAGAGCAACCATGGATCTCTTAGCTGAAGGCCATAACAAACGGATTGCAGTTATAGTGGCAGTATGGTGCTTAGTTAAATATGAGTATAAAGCTCCAGTGTAAGTTACTTCATTTTCTTAACTGAAGGCCCTAACACACGAGTTGATCATTTTCAGCATTTCCTCTACAAGTGAAAGTTACTTGTCTGTGCAGCCCTACTTTATGCTTAAATACTTATTTCTCAATGTGTACTCTTATTCTACAGATACTATATGCTCTGTGACTCTGATGAGAATAGTTTTGTACTTATAGCGTACGGCATACTGAAGGAAGCAGTAAGCACTACTTTATGCTGTTTTAATGTTTCTTGGTACACTTATCCATTAAGATCTTAATTCCTAGAAAAAAGTGGTCTAGTGAAGTAGAGTATCTTAGAGAAACCGAGATAAGAAAATCAACAAATAAATTTCAGGTATTGACACGTTAGTTTGCTGCTAAACTGCTGCAGCACGAAGTGCCTTAAAAATAAGCGTAGGATCTTTCCTCCCTTTTGTCACTTCCTGGATGAAAAATTAGATGAAAGGGAGGCACCTTACTTCTTTAATAAGTAGCCAAATACTAAAGATAAAAAGAGAGAATAGTAAAGTGAGTTAGCATTTCAAAAGATTTCTGTAAATTGGAATAGTTTGTTTCCTATATCATATTATCGAACGCCATTTTTATATTGATTTTCTCATTCGTCCACACTTCAAGAAAAGAATATTTCATTTGCCGCTTCAATAATCCATAAGTGAGCCTGAATATCTCTTTGTAATGGTGATCATCTCATTCAAAATCTGATTTTCCCCACCAAATTATTATTTAGTGAATAAATGTCATATATTTGAATATTTATCCTACTTCAGATTTTCCTGATGACATATAGCCTACCATATTCCTACTAAAATGGAATAAGAAGATGAAAATAATATAAACGAAGCTTCTTTTAGGAAACACATGCTCTATGAAAAGTTGATACTGCAAGCATTTCGGATCCAACTCCCGATTAGATTTTCACATCATTACCTAACAAACTACTCTTGTTGACAGATTAAACAAGGAGATCAGGTCACATTATTGGAGCCCATTTGCAAATTTATTGATTTTGAATGGGAAGGAAAGGTAAGCACCACATATTAGTTTATATCCCTTTATTTTAGGTATCGACTCCACCTTATAACACGTCAGGGCAGGGTGCACTTGAGCCTCTAGCAGTGGTAATTTGGTGTCAATGGTATGGTAAAATTGACAAGTTACTACCAATAGGGAGTTAATCTGGTGATTTTTCTTGGTTGTAACTTCTTGCTATTTCTGAAGTCATGTCAATCATTTGCCTTGCTCGTGTGATTTATAATAATCTGACAGCCAAATTTTGTCACTCCTCACTAATTAATATATTGTTATTTTTACTGCAGCACTATCAATTCAAGTCTGTGCGAGTTAATCTTCTCGAACAAGTCCTTGTAAATGGAAATGCCCAGCCTCCTAATTCTGTCATACCCATAACTGAGGGCAAAATACTCTTGTCTATTACATACAGATGTGTGAACTTGTAATGAGATAAATTCTACCGCCCGTGTATTTTTTTTTTTCAATTGACATTTGACATAGATGACTTGTATGAAGTAAACTTGTGTTCACTTTGTAGTGATTAGGTTTTGATTAGTGATTAGTTTTGATGATTTCTTGCGCATAAGCTCCTGAAATTGTGGGTACACTAATTTCGTTGTCAGTTTACTATTTTGACCTTGCTGGCTCAGTATTGACTTTTTGAGTTTGGGATAAAAATATAACAATATGAGTGTCTATAGATTCATATGATTACGTATTTGATCAGATTAGAATCACTAGGAGGCATCGTGGAAGGCCATGTTGATAATTTGACTATTAAGTCTTTAATTAAGGCAAGTTGAGACTTTCTTGTCTCTTATGAAGTGCTAGTCAAGAATAAATCGGAAATACAAAAGGAATGTCACTTTAAACCTATTGAGAAGAACAATGAACATCTTTCAAATATAAATACAACACCTAGACCTAAATTGATTTCACTCTAGTCTATTGAGAATACAATGAGTAGAAAACTGATCACAAGGAAAACAAATGGAAAATATTTTGCAGAAATTATCAAGTAATTTGCATCAAAAAAATCAAGTTTTACTAAATGCAATATAATCTACCACTTCAGATTAAGCGTTCCAAGTACCGAATGTTGAGAAGATTAATTGAAAGTAGAAAATAGCAAACATAACATTTAATCGACAATTTTTAGCAATATCTTCAAAGTATCTTAAATGATGAAACACGAAAACAAACAGTGAACTTGTTGTTTGCGATAAATTTTAAACTGATAGAAAATAAATTGCAATCACAAATAAAATATGAAGAAACATAACTTTATTGATCAATATGGAGGTATAATTATGTTCCTCCCTTGATTCCTCTCTCATAAGATTTATCCATTTGAAGAGTTGTTAGTGGCGTATTTCTCGAATTCGAATGATTGATTTTGATCTAAATATTCCATGAATTTGTGGAATATTCGAGATGTCTTTTCAAGGAAATTTAATACCCTTAATATAGGCATGAATTAGGGTATAGCAAAAATTTTAACTGGAATCGAATACACCAGGTAGAATCCCAACTAGAATTGAACATGTCTTGCAACTTGTAGAGTCCTACAAATTTTCAATGTCTATAAAGGCCCTCTGCTTTAATGCTTGTCGGAATGTAGACTTGATGAAACTCAAAGACAAGACTTGAAGTACCGATCATTCCACCTTTGCGATGTTGTGGTTTCAGATTTGCAGATCTCATTTATGAGAGAAGAGATGAAGGGCATTTTGGTTCCACTAGACGTGCCAATTTGTTTGCAATAAATTTTAAAGTGACAAAAAATAAATTGCAATCACAAATAAAATATGAAGAAACATATATAACTTTATTGATACATATGTAGGCACAATTTTGTTTCTCTCTTGATTCTTATCTCATAAGATTTATCCATGATCCATGATTCGAGGGTTGTTAGTGGAGTATTTCTCGAATGAGGATGATTGATTTTGATCTCTAGGAATATTCCATGAATTTGCAGAATATTCGAAATGTCTTTTTAAGGGAATTTAGTGCCTTTAATATAGGCATGAATTAGGGTTTAGAGTTGAGTAGCCTCCAAGTATCCTAATTGAAATTGAATACATCTGATAGAATCTCAACTAGAATGAACATGTCTTGCAGAGTCCTATAATTTTTCAACGTCTACACTTGTATTTTGAGATTGAGGTCTTCTATTCTCATTCTTGTTATTTTCTATATTGTTTTTAATTCTTCTAGACTACATAGTTTTCATGTAGAGTGCTCTAAAATCATTTCACTAAATAACTTGTGTATGCTGATTAATTTTTCTAGCACTTTTTTAGTTAAAAAAATAAAATTAGATGTCGGGGAAGGGAATTACAGGATGGGAAATCAAATTCTTACCAACAATATAAAAATTTAGATAGTCAACTAATTGAGCTATACTAAAAATTCTCCAACTAAGAATTTGCTTGACATTGCTATTGGGAGGCCAAAAACATTTTTTCTTCTTCTTTTTTGGAGGCTAAAAACAACTTATTTTGAGAAAAAAAATCAATTGGCCATCTGCGGTTGGGAAGAGCTAAAAAAATTCTTAAAAAAAGCAGAAGCAGAAGTAGAAAATTATTTTTTCAAGACCAAAATATTTGTGTCATATATACATATATATTTGTCAATAGATGGCTTATATTTATTTATTTTTGTGATAAATTTTTTGTATGTAATGATTTAATTTGAGGAATGATTTTTAAAATTGTTATGCTTGATATTATTAATTATATTTAAATCATCATACTAATATTATATCAATATTTAATTAATTTTATGTATTTATCTATATATAATATTGATTGAAAAATTGAATATGCACATTTTAATTTATTAAAAATATAAATTAAATTAAAATTTTAATAATAGATATTTAAAATAATTTCTCTCTAAAAAAAATTCAATATTAAAAGTACATTGATACTCGTCTTTTTTTGCATTTTGGCTCTCAAAAACACTTTTTGAAAAATATTAGTCAAACAAATCTTGTTTATAAAAAATATATTTTTCAAATGAATTAGCCAAATACCAAATATTATTTTTCTAAAGAACTTTTCTAAAAAGCTATTTAAAAAGAATCTTCTAAACATAAGCAGTTTAGCAGCAATGTCAAACATGCTCTAATTTTTCTAACACATTGGCTTATGGATTGTTTTTCACAAAAGGAAGCAACTGATTCTGCATTATTTACACAATCTCAATAGTTAAACATAATGAATTATGAACCTACAAGATTTGTCATTAACTATTATTGGCCTATCGGATACCCCATTAATAAAAAAATCCTAAATCATTATAGAAGTGATAATTCGATAAAAAGTAATTTAAATTGTTATTGAACTATTAAATCAATAACCTATTATTGAAATAGCAATAGCAAAAGGTTAGTGACAGAGATTATACATGGACAAATGAACACACATACAATTTTAAAAAAACACTAAAAAGTGGTAAATGTTATGTGGATGCAGGGGACCTAATTAATATGAAATCCCGATTATGGATCCTCGTGTTAGTACTTTCTATTTTATGGACTCACATATTAATATGTTAGTACGCACATGTATTCTATGCTAATTAATACATTTTTAAAAAAAATAATAGAGAAGGGAATGAAGAGATTGAGCAGATGCAAAAATTTCAAAAAATGACCAATCAAATAAATCACATAATACAAAACAAAGTCTGAAGATGGAAAATGCAAGCAATGAACAACAAAGAAAAACAGAAAACAAAAATTATTAAGAGCAAAACAAAGATCTAAGGAAACTTTATTATATTAAAAAAAGTATACCTTTGTTGTAGAAAGTGCTAACAATACATCAAATATTGAGTATTTTAAAAAAAGGAAGTGTGTGAGTCGCAGTCAAGTAGCACAAACTGTATAAATCAAAGTTAAATCGGAATATAACAACAACAAACACTATGTAAAGAAAAGTACGAAAGAAATTGATGAACAATATGTCTATTATATTGACTTATTTAATTAAAAATTCCGATATTTTCTTAACTTGAAAAGTTAAAATCCAGTTAAATAATGCAATATATGATAAATAATATTTGATGTTATTAGGCACAAGAATATGACAATCTGATGTTATTTTATTCCGCCAAGTAATAATCTGACATCAAATAAGTTCTAAAAATTCATTTAATGGGAATTACATACAAAAAATTAACAATAAAATAATTGAAAAAAATATATGAAAGAGTCAAATATATTCAAGGGATAAACAACCAAAAGCATCTCAATTCTGGCATTACAACAAAACTATGAGAATACAAATTAATATCATAACTTTTAAAATTAGAAAAGAAGTATCATGTCAAAGTTTTTCTTTCGACATTTCCTAGCTCATAATTAGAGTCGTCAAAACGAGCTTAGCCCATGGGACCGGCCCAACCCAACCCGTTATTGGGGTAGGGTTGGGATAAGATTTTTCAAGCCCATTTTAAATTAGGGCTTATAAGCCCAATCCATATAAGCTCTTGGCCCTTGAGGCTTGATCGAGGCCGGGTTGGGGTCGGCTCATGGGCCAAAACACTTTATTAAGGGTAACTTACAATAGTCTTACTAGTATATAATCTAATTACTTAAATACACGCTATATTGTAATATTATGAATCTTAATATATTTTGGTGTGTCCAAATACATGTATCTCATAATATATGGACTCAAACTTAGGTTAATTTGTTCTAGATACACTCTATCCAAGTAGATTCGCATGTATCTAGGATATACAGAAAAATCTCGTGCCCTCACCTCTCTCCCATCTTGCTTGTCACTCTCTTATCTCGCTCGCATATCTGCTAATCACATTACATTTTTGCTATTATTATTGAAACAACACTATTGTTTGTCATATTTGATTTGAAAATCTTCTCATTTTTTTTATGTTATAAAATTATAAGTTTGAAAAGAAAAAATGAAGGGTTAGCCCGCCCAGC
Source organism: Solanum acaule (assembly GCA_036250505.1). NCBI lineage: Eukaryota > Viridiplantae > Streptophyta > Magnoliopsida > Solanales > Solanaceae > Solanum > Solanum acaule. The sequence continues at coordinate 15,191 of JAJOOR010006559.1, read as the reverse complement.
CCTCGGCCCTTATAGGGTTGAGTTGGGTTGAACATTTTCAAGCCCTACCAAATGAAGGGCTGGCCCACCCTAGCCCTTCAAATTCCTTGGCCCACGAGGCTTGGGCCGGCCCTTTTTGATAGCTCTACTCACAATTAAGTTATATTTTAGGGAAAATTACATAAATCACATACTTTTAAGGCAAAATTACAATATATCCCTTAAAAGTTTATAATTACAGAAATTTCTCAAACTAATACAATAATATAACCGCTGATACATTAATTTGATGCGCGAGATACATTAATCGTTAAGTAAGATACATTACATTTTATACATGATACACTAATCTGATGCGCGAGATACAATAATATAAGCGCTGATACATTAATCTGATGCGCGAGATACACTAATCTAATGCGCGAAAATGAGGAAACTTATAGGGGATAATGGCAATAAGTAAACTAAAAGGTGGGATTTCTGTAATTTTTCCTATATTTTATTGGAGAGATATTATATTTAAGTCATATTTTTCACTATTTTTAGAACGCATAATTAAACCCTCAAAAGATGTGCTTAGCTAGAAAACATAAATATTTTTGCTAATCGTCAAGCTTCTTTTATCAAGAAATTCTATAAAAACTATGACAAAAAAAAAAAAAAAAAGATAATGAAAAATGTTTTTTTCTTTGTTAAGAATGAAATATGTTTTGCTAGTAACTAACAACAATTTCAATAATCTTTAGTATAAAAAATTAAAGGATAAGTGTTTGATTGGATGGCATAATGGTCATTCAAATTTTAAAGGATAATTTGATAATTCTAACTTTTAACTTTTTTGTTCCCACTTATAGTATAGTATGATATGATAATCATTTTAAAATACTAATACTAATTAGTATATTCACATATTCGAAAACTAGTGTTAATAAAAGTAACAAAAGTGGGACAGGAGAATTTCTTCAAATAAATAAATATTAGATTCTAAACTTAAAACATTACGGGTGAAAAAGTGAATACAAAATGTATTGGGGGTATCAGGGTAATTTCATAAAATAGTATGATGAAGAAAGTGTGATCCATCAGAATACTTATAAACAGAATTTCCCGCCCAAAAGTTGTAAACCATAACCACCATTACTTTACAGTAACAAACTTTGCAGTTGAGCTTCATCAACTTTCCAAAATCCACCATTGAAGATGAGAACTCCAATTGTAGATGTTTCCAGGGAGAAAGGAGAAGTCTCCATTGATATAAAATCCGCCATTGAAGAAGTTTCTACTCGTCTAGAAGATCCAAAATCCACCATTGAACAAGTTTCTACTCATCAAAACGATCTAAAATCCACCACTGAACAAGTTTCTACTCATCTAAAAGATCTACAATCTGCTATTGAAGAAGTTTCTACTCATCAAAAAGATCTAAACTCCGCCATTGAAGAAATTTCTACTCATCTAAAAGAATCCAATCCACCATTGAAGATGAGCACTCCATCTGAAGAGGTTTCTAGGGAGAAAGAAGTAGTTTCCACTGATCTAAAATTCACTACTGAAGAAGTTTCTAGGGAGAAAGGAGAAGTCTCCACTGATCTAAAATCCGCCATTGAAGAAGTTTCTACTGATCAAAAAGATCTAAAATACGCCATTGAAGAAGTTTCTACTCGTGTAAAAGATCTGAAATCCACCATTGAAGAAGTTTCTACTCATCTAAAAGATCTAAAATCTGCCATTGAAGAAGTTTCTACTCATAAAAAAGATCTAAAATCTGCCATTGAAGAAGTTTCTACTCTTCTAAATGAATCCAATCCATCATTGAAGATGAGCACTCCAACTGAAGAGGTTTCTAGGGAGAAAGAAGAAGTCTCCACTGATCTAAAATCCACTATTGAAGAAGTTTCTAGGGAGAAAGGAGAAGTCTCCGCTGATCTAAAATCCAACATTGAAGAAGTTTCTACTCATCTAAAAAAATCCAACTACGAGGATTGGATTTCAAATGTGACTAAACTAGCAGAATGGCTCTACGGTTTTTGCGACCAACATTTCCCGTCAAGTAAAAAACAGAGAATCTCTGACATCGAGCGTCAAATTGGTTTGTGCATCGAAGTCCTCGAATCAGTTCCTCAAGGTATGGATTATCCAGAAGAAGAAAAAAATGCATTCAATTTACTTTTTCAAGTGAGTTTAAGTGGTATGAATTCGTGCAGAGAAGAGGGAATTAAGTCATGAACGTTTATTGTTCGAGTATCTAAAAGGAAGGTTGTATAATGCAATTCCTGATGTTTACAAGGAGGAAGCAAAGCATCATCTAGGGAACGCAGTAAGTGAAAGAAGAATTACATATTTGAATTTGTGTTTGGTTTCTTTCTTACTGTTAACTTTATCTACCAGACTCAATTGAATCCGTTTATTCTGGAAGCTTGAGATTGCCTCGGCCTTTGCATTGCCAAGAAAAAGGATTACAAAAGACCTAAAAACTGCTATAAGTTTGTCCTTAGAATGGTTATATTTTGTTGCTTCTTCAGTACTTAAGTTTTCTTTTCTCTAAACTTCAAACGCTCCCTTCATTTAATGGATTCTTCCTCTTTTATTTGATTTAGGGTGGAGAAAGTGCCAGAATTTTATTGAGCATATGGAAGAAAGTGGCTGATGAGTTGAGCTGTCTAAGTGGTTACAATTTGTACAGGTGTCAAATAGTTAGTGGCTAGATATTAATTTTGTTATTCTGTTAGAAGATTCTTTCCATTAGTTAGTTAAGCTTAAGTCAGTTTATACTTGTATATATACGCATGTACTATATAGAAGTGAAAAACACGTTTTGAGCAATATATAGAAATTTCCCAACTCTCTCTGTTCTAAAGATATTTTGATATGGTATCAAAGCTTTCCTGATTGGATCTAGGAATTCTTCATCTGCAATCATCGAAGGATTGAGAGATTCATCAAGTAGAAAACAGAGATCTGGAAGTTGATTTCAATGGCAGGAAGGAACGACCAGTGGCGGACCCAGGATTTTCACGAAGTGGGTTCAAGATATAAAAATATACCTAATATTATTTGTAATTTTTAGGAGGCTAACAACATACATATTTGACTATACTAAACAATGTTAATAAATTTGAAAAAAAATTACATTGACTTATGAATGAGACGGTAAATAACAAGATGAACGAAAAACTAGGCTTCAATATAAACTAAGAAGATAAAAGAATATTATGAATGATTTCTCTTCATTCAACAGTTAACAAATAAAAATAAAATATTAAACAAAATAATTATAACCTTAATTTCAGAATTGAATACATAGAAACATACCTAATATTATTTGTAATTTTTTGTTGATTTTAGAATGATAAGGGATTTTTTAGTTGAAGAAATAAAAAAATAACCACAATAATCATATATGTATATATAAAGACTAGAATCAAGAGCGAAAAACATACTTGTGCAAGATTTGAGAGATGGGGAGAGTTTTTTTCCTTCAACAAAAAAAATATGCTCAAAATTTTGGGGGGAAAAATAAGAGAGGTTCAAGAAGATTTCAACAAAGAAGAAGATAAAATGATTTTTAGAATTGAAAATAATAGGGATTAGTGCCTTTTTAGTTGAGTTTTTTTTTTTTAAAAAAAAAAAAACTAAAAACAAAAAGGACAAAAGTTATTGACTATTGGACTTTAAATGTAAAAGTAAAAAGTTATTCTACTTTTTATAGTTCCTAAGTAACTAAAAGGACAAAAGTTACTTCGGACAAAATTGTGTGTGTGTTTTATATATAAAAAAAACGAATTAAAACTGAAATGTGGCTATAGGGATTCGATCCCGGGTTGGCTGGGAAAATTGAACCCCCTCAGCCACTCGGCTAAGCTTCAACTTGTGTTAGTGGGTTCAAAATTTAATATATACATATAAAATTTTAAAAACTGATTAAATATACATATATATACAGTGTTATTTTTCAACGAAGTGGGTTCATATGAACCCACTTGAACCACTGTAGGTCCGCCCCTGGGAACGACCACAATCATCCTTTGTTCTTATCTTCTTCAGATATTGCTGGATCTGTGCAGATTGGAATTCAGTTGACAGACATGGAGAACTACACCTTATGGAGTCGTGTGATGCAACTCAATTTGCTTACCAGAAACAAATTGGGATTTATCGATGGCACAATCACACGAGATGCTTTTACAGTTGATTCTGAGAAGCAGGATTGGGATCGATGTAACGCAATGGTGATTTCATGGATTGTCAACAATGTCAGCAAGGAACTTGTAAGTGGAATCCTTTTCTGCTCTAATGCTAGTGTGGTCTGGAGAGATTTAAAGGAGCAATTTGATAAATTTAACATGTCTAGGATATATCATCTTCACAAAGCAATTGCTACCTTAACACAAGGTGTTTCCCCTGTTGCTGAGTATTTTTCAAAATTGAAAGACCTTTGGGATGCATTTGATTCGATTGTACCTCCTCCTTGTTATGACTGTCCAACATCGCAGGATTATGTTGATGGTTTGATAAGACAACGACTTCTCCAATTTCTCATGGGATTGAATGATAACTACAGTCAGGCTCATAGCCAAATTCTCATGATGACACCTATTCGTACTATGAATCAATGTTATGCGATGCTCATCCAGGATGAGAGTCAAAAGGTTTTATGTGGGGAGCAAATTGGTGATAACAGTGCAATTAATCACACAACCTTGCTGTCCAACAAAATTGAAGGCACAGGTAACATTGATCCCACAATACTATTCACTAACAAGCCTAAATGAGGTGGTTATGCAGGTAACACATGAGGTAGTTCTGGAGGTGGCAATACAGGTGGATTTGGATATTATGGAGGCAGTGGCTCTGGATCTGGAGGAGGAGCTGGTAGCTCAGGAGCAAGTAGCTCTAGGTCTAGAAGGCCCCTACTGCGAGATCTGCAATTTCAGAGGACACACTAAAGAGGCTTGTTTAAAGGCAATGCAATGCAACTATTGCAACATGAGGGGTCATACTAGGGACAATTGTTACAAACTCATAGGTTACCTTGCTGATTTCAAAGGGAAGAAGAAAATCTCTGCAGTTAATGTCCAAGCTGGAGACACTGGAGTTACTCCACACCCTGTTCAACAGCCTTACTTCACTATGGATCAATACAATCAAATCCTGAGGCTGTTAAACAAACCTCAGTTAAATGAGACTTCTGCAAATGCAAACATGACAGGTATATTTGCTAGCTTTTCTAGTTTAACCCATACACATCCTACACATCCACAATGAATAGTTGATACTGGAGTTACAAATCACATGGTGAGTGATAACTCACTCTTTAATACTGGATTAACAGTTGCCACACCAGGGAAGGTTCAATTACCCAGAGGTGAGTCAGTTGTGATAACTCACTCTGGGAAATGTCAGTTAGAAGGAGGTGATGTGATTACAGATGTATTATGTGTGCCTGAGTTCCAGTTCAATCTGTTATCTGTAGCTAGATTGACAAAAGAGTTGCAATGTTGTGCTTTATTTTCCCTGACTTCTTCATTATTCAGGACCTCTTCAATGGGAAAATGAAGGGGACTGGTGAGGAACGAAATGGTTTGTACACACTGAACACCAAAGTCGAGGAAGAACCTGTAAGAATAAAGTCTTTTAATGTAGCAGAATGCAAAGAAACAGCTGAGTTGTGGCACAAGAGGATGGGCCATGTACCCATGTCTATGATTAGGAGATTAGACATAGTAAAGAATAAACAAGCATTTTCTTTACAGCACTGTGATATATGTCCATTGGCTAGACAAGTTAGACTTCCCTTTCCTAATAGTGACACTAGAGCTTCTCATTGTTTTGATTTGATCCATATGGATGTTTAGGGACCTTACAAAGTTGCTACTCATAATAATATGAGATATTTTCTCACTTTAGTTGATGATCATTCTAGATGGACTTGGACATTCTTGATGCATCTTAAATCTGATGTTTGCACTTTACATAAAAGCTTTCTAACTTTGATAAAAACTCAATTCGGAAGACAAGTGAAGGTACTTAGATCTGATAATGGGGGAGAATTCTTTAATACTCAATGTAGGGAGTTATTTGATCATCATGGTATTATTCATCAAAGCTCATGTCCACACACTCCACAACAAAATGGAATGGTGGAAAGGAAGCATAGACATATTCTTGAAACTGTCAAGGCCATTCAATTTCAAGGTCATTTACCTTCTAGATTTTGGGGTGAATGCATCACAGCTGCTGTCTATATCATAAACAGAGTCCCATCAACTATTTTAGGGAATAAAACTCCCTTTGTCATGTTGTATCAAACACAGGCAAGCTTATCGCACATGAGAGTCATTGGATGTTTATGTTATGCAACAAACTTGGTTAAGGGAGACAAGTTTGGGGCAAGAGCTATCAAAACTGTATTGTTGGGATATGGGACTACTCAAAAAGGTTATAGGCTCTATGATCTGCAGAATAAAGTCTTCTTTACAAGTAGAGATGTTTGTTTTTATGAGCACTTATTTCCTTTTCAGTCAAACACTATGGATGATCTAAGTAAGATGGATGCAGATGATATTATGTTAATGCCTATTTTTCATCCAACTGAAATTACTGAAGAAGTTCTAGTTTCAAGGCTTGAAAAATGTGATAGTACACCACTTATTGATCCAATTACAACTGAGACAATGGTTGAAGCTACTGAGACGCTGGAAGCTGCAAGCTCCATAGATCCAGTTGGGAAACCACCAACAAGGAGAACATCAACAAGAGTTAGTAGACCACATATCTGGCAGAAAGATTTCATCACAAAACCAAGTTCAAAATCTGCAAACTCTTGTTTATACCCCATTGAAGATAGTGTTACTTATGATAACCTGGATGTCCCATATCAGAATTTATAGCTCAGATGTCTATAGAGACTGAGCCACAATCTTATGAACATGCCATCTTGGATAAAAGATGGGTTGAAGCAATGAAGTCTGAAATTCAGGATCTACAGAATAATGGGACTTGGAAAGTAGTTTCTTTGCCACCAGGTAAGAAGGCCATTGGTTGAAAATGGGTCTTCAAGATAAAGTATAAGGCTGATGGTGCTATAGAAAGGTTTAAGGTCAGATTGGTAGCAAAAGGTTACAATCAAAATGAGGGTCTTGACTACCAAGAAACTTTTTCTCCAGTTATAAAAATGGTGACTGTGAGGTCTGCAATTTCTTTGGCTGCAGCAAATGGATGGAGCATTCAACAGATGGATGTAGATAATGCCTTTTTACAAGGAGATCTACAGGAGGAAGTTTATATGCAATTACCACTAGGATTCAACAGTGATAACAGTAAGGGATCACAAGTTTGCAGACTACTTAAGACACTTTATGGCTTGAAACAAGCATCTAGGCAATGAAATGTGAAACTCACAAATGCTTTGCTCAAAGCAGGGTTTCATCAAAGTCATTTGGATTATTCATTGATGACCAAAAGGACAGCAGAAGGAATTGTGATAGTATTGATTTATGTAGATGATCTGTTGATTACAGGAAGTAGCAAAAAAGTTGATAGACAATGCTAAACATGTCTTGAAAAGTAATTTCAAAATCAAAGACCTAGGAGATCTCAGATATTTCCTTGGTATAGAGTTTGCAAGAAACTCAGAAGGCATACTTATGCATCAAAGGAAATATGCCATGGAACTTATATCAGACTCCGGAATGAGTGGATCAAAACCATGTGCTACACTAGTAGAGATCAACCAGAAACTGACCACCTCAGATTTTGATGATCATTTCAAGCTTAATAATGGCCATGCTCTGCTGGATCCAGGTGGTTATCAAAGACTTGTTGGAAGACTACTGTACCTTACAATTACCAGGCCTGATATTGCCTTTGCTGTACAAAGTCTTAGTCAGTTTATGCATGCTCCTAAGTCATAACACATGGAGGTAGCTCTTCGAGTAGTAAGATATGTAAAACAAGCACCTGGTTTTGGTGTCTTGTTGTCTGCTAAACAAACCAACATTCTTCAAGGTTTTTGTGATGCTGATTGGGGGTCTTGTATCAACACCAGAAGATCCATCACTGGGTACATGATTATGTTTGGTAATTCATTAATCTCTTGGAAGTCCAAGAAACAACCTACTGTGTCTAGAAGCTCAGCAGAGGCTGAGTACAAAAGCTTGGCATCTACAATAGCTGAAGTTGTTTGGTTAATTGGATTGTTTAGAGAATTAGGTGTTGAAATGAAATTGCCAATGAGACTGCATTGTGACAACAAGGCTGCTTTACAAATAGCAGCAAACCCTGTGTTCCATGAGAGAACAAAACACATTGACATAGATTGCCATTTCATTAGGGAGAAGATACAAAGTGGGCTTGTACATACTCTGCATTTGTCTTCTGTTGAACAACCTACAGACATACTTACCAAAGGCCTGAGCAAGCTGCAACATGATCACTTAGTATCCAAGCTAGGAATGAAGAACATCTTCATACCACCTAGCTTGAAGGGGGGTATTGAGCATATGGAAGAAAGTGGCTGATGAGCTGAGCTGTCTAAGTGGTTACAATTTGTACAGGTGTCATATAGTCAGTGGCTAGATATTAATTCTGTTATTCTGTTAGAAGATTCTTTCCATTAGTTAGTTAAGCTTAAGTCAGTTTATACTTGTATATATACGCATGTACTGTTTAGAAGTGAAAAACACGTTTTGAGCAATATATAGAAATTTCCCAACACTCTCTGTTCTGAAGATATTTTGATAAATTTTACGTCAAATTGCACACCTTGAACTGATAAATGCACGAGGTGAATGTAATTCTTTTGTTTTTTCTCGTTAATGTACTTTGTTCCAAGGAGAATCTCAAGCATTTTATATATATATACTCTACGTAAGATATAAAATATTATCAAAGGTTATTTGCTTAAATTGCAATAGGCCAACTTTAGTTTCCATCTAGTTCTCGTCATTTGTTTTGTGTTTTAGACTCAGACTTAGCTGATTATAAAATTTGAAGTGATACAAAGGAGAAGTTAGTGTATTGCTCTACATCTGTTTTTTTTTTGATACTTCACATATTTGGGGAGTAAAGACATGCATGGCACATAGAGATAATTTGCACACATTAAGTTGAAATTTGACATAGAAAGCAACAATATGCAAAGGAATTTTGGCAGTCTGGGATTTTGATTTTTAATTGAATATGATTTCTACCATTTCCAATTTAAAATCTTCATTTAACAAATCAAAGCAAATCTATAATACATTTTTCCAGTCTCTTATCAAGTTAATAATAGTAACTCATGGAGAAAATTCAGAACATCTATACATATACTTTTTTTCTAAGTGGCTGTTGCTGATCTGTTCATCTGATTGTCTATCTACTTCATAGTTTATGAAAATCCAGCCAAGCACATTGACAAATGCATCAAATATGCCCAAAGGACACTCGTTCTGGATGACATGGATGGAGGTTGTTTATGTAAGACTCCGAACAGAAATTAGCTAAAAGAGGAACTGCTTTAATCACTTACATCTGAGATTCTCTGATATAGTGTCATAAACATACTGTGCTTTAGCACTCTCAGCTTTGCCAGTTTACTAAATGTTTACTTGGTGTTTGTCAATGATTGCGTTCACCCTTCACATATTTTATAGCTATAGTTAAGAAGTAGCATACATTTAAATTGAAGACAGATTAAGGTGCAAAAATTACATACTTCGGTACATGGAACCATGAAGTAGCATATGCGCAGTATGTGGAATTTTATAAAGTATATGTTATACTTTACTATACAGTGTATGTTATAGTTAGATCTTTAACTAGTATCTGCACAGAGTTTTAGCTATAATAAACATTTTGATAAAAATCCAAGTACTTCACTGAGCTTCATTTGGTTGGTAGATATCTTAGGATGTGCATATTTCACTTCCTTTCTTCTGAATGGAGGATGGGATCACAATAATCTTCAAGTGGCATTAGAGGCATACGAGAAAGCTGTAAGTTCTTACAATCTTGTCTCTGTATATTTATTTCCCTTTTATTTTAATATGAAATATATGTGTGCAGTATTACCTCACTGCAAGCCTGGTTTTTTTAGATACTTGGAAGTTTCTTCTGATTTTCTACCCTATTTCAGATGAAAATTGATGCAATGAAGTCAAGCCCAAAACTTGAATACGACTATAGCACGGTAAGTTATTGAAACCAACAACTGATTTTCACTTATGAACTGTTGTATCATATATAGGATCTTTCAAAACACAAGGTTCTTACTTGTTGCTAATTATCACCTCGTATTTTTATGATGTTGTTCTTAAAGAACAATAGTTGGAAAAACTAAATGATCTAAAGGTTGCAGAGAAGGCCTCTAAATAAGCTTGGCTCTCTCAGTGTTTGAGAATCATTAGGATCTATGTTGATATATGCTCCCCAGTATACACGCAAGTGTCACGACCTGATTTCTCGAGTCATGATGGCACCTACTATACCCTATCGGTAGGTAAGCCAACCCGTAACCCAGAACATCAAGCAATGAGCGAAAGAAAGGGCAGAAACTAGCGAAAACAATAATCTAAATAAGAATAACAAGGCAGAAGCAACCCAAAATAAATATATACAGAAATCCCTCCCAGAACCTGGAAATCACTAGTACAGAGCTATCTAATAAAGAGTACAAGTCCCAAAAGTGGACCACAACAAAGCGTGTCTCAAAGGCAACAAGATTAGCTAATCTAATTTTGATTCGGAGACAAGGGAGAGCACTTAGTTCCAAAACCCAAAACGCTAAGTCCTTCAAAGGCAACAAGATTAGCTAATCTAAAACAAAAGAAGGAGTCAAGACAAAACCCAAAACGCTAAGTGCTCTCCCTTGTCTCCGAATCACAGCTGCAAAAGAAGACTGGAACTAATCACTGCTGGTACAGGGACCTGCATCACGAAATAGATGCAGAGCGTAGCATGGGTACCAACACAACAGGTACTCAGTAGGCATCAAAGGCCGACTGAGCAAAAATGGTAAAAACAATAAGAAAGGATAGAATCTAGACACAGAGAGGTCAAAACGGATATGAAAAGAAAGCACACGAGCATACCAGAAACAAACTAAGTACAACTAAACTAAACCTGAACGGACCCCCATAAGCCCGACAGGTACATAGAAAAGCTAAGTCTATTGAGAAAGAAGAAAATCGGGCTCCCAGCCCAAAGTAACCAAGATAATCCATCAGACTCCACCCGGCCAGCAGTGCACTCCCAACCCAGTTAGAAAGAGGGACCCGAGGGTGATGTAGATATCGCGAGTCGTCCTACCATGCAGTCAACTCCCAGCCTAACTAGAAAAAGCGACCCGGGAACACCCAGCCAGCAGCATACTCCCAACCCAGCTAGAAAGAGAGGCCCGGGGGCGATCACCGATATCACCGAGTCTACCCAGCCAGCGATACGCTCCCAGCCAGCTAGAAAGAACTACCCCGGGGGTGATGTTATATCCAATAGGATCCAATCCAACAACAACCACCGTGGAACGCCGTCCACTCTAAGAAATCACAGAAAAGGCTCCATGCCTATACTATCTCAATCCCACACCTTTAGTGATGCACTAAACCTTCGAGAACGCGTCAGAACTAGAGGGAGAAGATACAGAAGTGCAACAAGCAGCGATAACGCCTAATCTAAGGCTCAACTATCAGACTCAATTCTGCTACTCCAGTCTACAAGGAGCTAAGTCATCCGAACGATGTCGGTATAAAGTCAAGGCTATCTAGCCCACACGGGTCATAAGTCTAAGGCAATGCTAGCCTAACCTAGACTAAGGACATCATGCTTACGATTAAGGATGAACAAAGCATACAACACATAGCATACAAGCATACAATATCATTTAGCACATAAGCATGCACCTCTACTAAACCGATTAACATGATACTATACCCGAAATATGGCCAATCGATCCTAACATGAGGTATCTAATCAAAGTAAGGTAGAAAACTGGTACCCACCCCCAATTCACTCCAATCAACATGCTTTTACACAATTAAGCTCAATCTAAAAGAAAGGAAGTCGTAGCCTACCTTAAGGCCGATCGCGTGCGCTCCAAATCACTTTACCGGAGTTTTTCCTTCCCTAACAACCTTTGAACGCTGTCACTCCATCAAATATAGGATCACAACATTAGTACGGTCGTTTAGACACCAAAATCACAACAAACGGAGACGGGTCAATTTTGGAGTCAAAACGGGAATCGTGGGACCCGCACTGAACTGTCCAAATTTGACTCTGTCAAGAGACCCTAAACAGCACCCCAAACTTGTGTTCCAAAATGGAACACAATTTGAGGCTCAAAACACAGCAACAACCAACAAGCAAGAAAACCACACTATAATTAACTAAAAGAAAACCTACAACAGTCTAAACTCGAAATCTACAAGGATCTAATGGTGCCCAGTACTCCTTGGACACTCCACGACGAAGCTACAACAATTCCCAACACGTGGGACTTCAAATCACCCAAAACCGAGCTAAAATGAAAGAGATATGACCAAACGAACGACTAGGTGACCGAACTGTCAGTCCCAGCAAGTCATAAATGACTTGGGGTCGCTACAGGAATGCTCTAAACGACACACAGAAGGCAAGACACAGAAATTACCAGGAGGGTCATTACAATATACACTACTAAAAAGGACTTTCATCCGCATAAGTAAGGGTCAAGAAGTACCTGAAGGCTCAAACAAGCCGGGAAACTGCTCTCACATCTCCTGCTCGGTCTTCCAGGTAGCCTCCTCGACTAGACGATGCCTCCAACGGACCTTAACAACGGGAATGGCTCTCGAGCGCAAGCTCCTCACATTTCTCGCTAGAATGGCAACTGGCTCCTCTACAAATGTCAAACGATCATCCAACTCGATTGCATCATACTGGAGCACATGACACTCATCAAAAACATACCACCGCAACATCGAGACATGGAAAACCGGGTGGAAGGCTGAAAATGCTGGAGGTAGGGCCAACTCATAAGCAATATACCTAGGCTAAGCTTGCCCCGCCTCCTAAACCTCATCACGCCCTTCATGGGCGACACACGAAGGAATACCCGATCACCAACAGAGAATCTCAAAGGTCGACGCCTCCAATCCGCATAACTCTGGTGCCTACTCTGAACTGTCCTGAGTCTATCCTGAATCACTCTCACTTGGTCCAAAGCCTCCTGAATCAATCTGTCCCCCGAGGCCTAGGCTCTGTAGACTCAAACCAGCCCACCGGAGAGCGACAATGCCTACCATACAAGGCCTCGAACGGGGCCATCTGAATGCTAGAATGGTAGCTGTTTTTATACGCAAACTCTGCCAAAGGCAAGAACTGGTCCCAATGACCACCAAACTCCAAAACACAAGCCCGCAGCATGTCCTTAAGGACCTGAATAGTACGCTTCGACTGACCATCAGTCTGCGGGTGGAAAGATGTGCTAAGGTCAACCCGAGTGCCCAACTCATCCTGAAAGGTCCTCCAAAAGCAAAACGTGAACTGAGAACCCCAATCTGATATAATAGAAACTGGCACCCCATGAAGTCGAACCACCTCCCGAATGTAGATACGAGCCAATCTCTCAGCGCTAAATGAAGACTGAACAGGAAGGAAATGTGTTGACTTGGTCAATCTATCAACGATGACCCAAATGCTATCAACACCTCTAGAAGTCCGCGGTAGGCCAGCCACAAAATCCATAGTAATGCGATCCCACTTCCACTCCGGAATGGGTAATCTCTGAAACTCACCTCTAGGCCTCAAATGCTCGGCCTTTACCTGCTAGCAGCACAAGCAACGGGAAACAAAGTCAGAAATATCTCTACTCCTGCCACTCCACCAGTAATGTTGCCTCAAATCACGATACATCTTCGTTGTGCCCGGATGGATAGAGTATCTAGACTCATGGCCCTCAGAAAGTATCAACTGTATCAAATCCTCAACTCTCGGAACACAGATGCGGCCGGCGAATCTCAACACTCCATCAGGATCTAAGGTAGCTTGACCACCATCACCCGCTAACACTTGATCTCTAAGGGCCACCAAGGCCTCATCCTCAAACTGACAACCATGGATCCTATCAAGCAAGGAAGACTAAACTCCCATATGGGCCAAGACACGTCTAGAATCTGAGATATTCAACCGAACCATGCTATTGGCTAAGAACTGAATGTCCAAAGCCAAGGGTCCTCAATAGATAAGAAGGCTAGACTACCCATACTCACCACCTTTCGGCTCAAGACGTCCACTACCACATTCGCCTTGCCCGAATTATAGAGAATAAAGAGGTCGTAGTCCTTCAGGAGCTCAATCCAACGACGTTGCCTCGAATTAAGATCCCTTTGGCTCATGATGTACTGAAGACTCTTATGATCGATATAGATCTCACATCGAACTCCATACAAGTAGGCCTCCAAATCTTAAGCGCGAAAACTACCGCCGCCAACTCCAAGTCATGAGTAGAGTAGTTGCGCTCATGAATCTTAAGCTGTCTCGACGCATAAGCAATAACCTGGCCCTGCTGCATCAATACACAACCCAAGCAACACCGGATGCGTCACAATAAACCGTGAAGCCCTCGCCCTCAACTGGAAGAGTCAATATAGGAGCGGTGGTCAATAACTCCTTGAGCCTCAAAAAGCTCGCCTCACACTCCTCTGACCAAACAAAGGGAACCTCAACACGAGTCAACCGGGTCAGAGGTGCTTCCAAGGTAGAGAAACCCTCCACAAATCGTCTGTAGTAGCCTGCTAGTCCGACGAAGATCCGAATCTCAGTAACTGAGTGGGCCTAGCCCAATTACGAATAACCTCAATCTTTGCCGAATCTACCATAATGCCCTCCTTGGATACAACCTGCCCCAAGAACGCTACAGAGTCTAACCAAAACTGGCACTTTGAGAACTTGGCATAAAGCCGCTGATCTCTCAAAGTCTGGAGCACAACCTTCAAATGTTGCTCATGATCATCCCTACTCCGCGAGTATATCAAAATGTCATCAGTGAAGACTACGATGAAGGAATCAAGAAAAGGCCTGAACACATGCGTCATCAAGTCCATAAAGGTAGTAGGGGCATTAGTCAACCCAAATGACATCACCAAGAACTCATAATGGCCATAACGGGTCCTAAATGCAGTCTTAGGGATGTCCGCTGCCCTAATCCTCAACTGGTGGTAACCGAACCTCAAATCAATCTTAGAGAACACTGA